>BSQZ01000005.1:13632500-13700000 GCA_033239005.1 Lamellibrachia satsuma | reverse complement strand
TCTAATGTAGACGTATTTGTCCAGACTTCACAACCGCACAGCAGCACGTTCGGACACAGAACTGGGATGTGAAACGTTTTTATGTGATAGCATCCTATTTTGTCAAATCATATAATTATAGTTAGAATGTGTTTGATCATAAATGTAATACTTAAGTAGAATTTTAATGTTTTGTCTTTTAATATATATATATATATATATATATATATATATATATATATATATATATATATATATATATATATATATATATATATATTTATATATATATAATGGCGGCATGAAATGTGTCAACAAATCGAGCCCGCCACTTTCCGAAGACCCGCCGCAAATGCAGACCCGACTGGGAATTCTCGGTGAGTCAAAACAGTATCCCCACCTGGCGGGTTTCGCGGAGTGAGTTAATTATTAGCTCCACAAAACCAGTCGCATGTCGGCAGAAAGTAGAACTGCGATAGTGACAGCGCCGGAAAGCCAATGCAACGAGCTTTCATTTGTTATATAATACACTGCCCTAGCTTAACAGTTGGTGAAAACATAATAAATTGAACTTCGTTTTGTGGATCATGTTGAATCTCAGATAAACGCGTGTAAAGAATGGCGATATTTTTGACACAAACACCTTGGATACGGGCAAATTCCTACAGGCTACAGCAACCAAATTTGGAATACAGCAAGAAGACGCAACCTTCTAAGTACTTTTTTATTTTAAATATATTATATTAGCAATTTTAAATGATAATGTAGTACAAGTATTGCATAACAATCACAAATTGGATAAAAAAATTCCGTTAGTCTCATCCAAGACCATAAGCCACAATCAAATTTGATAAAACAGTTGAAGTTAGTATTGGTAAAAGCAAAAATGTTGCATACTGATGTATATGATTATTAAACATGGCACATCTACAATTATTAATGACGTAATCTAAGCTAGTGTCACCACCATCGACAACATCGGCAGTCAGCGACCGAAGCAGCTGGTCCGATATCAGTTATTCAGTAGCTGATGGCGAATCGACCAAATGAGAATTTAGTTGTAGCTAGGTATACGGGAACGCGGAAAAGTCCGATTTTGGCTATTGTTTTGTTCATTCAGCCAAAACGTAATTCATATATTCACACAAAATGCTATTTACACGCATTTGCAAATGTCATTTTAACAAAATGTCTTCATATTGCTAAATATCGAGTATATCTAATTCAGTATGTGTCATATTAAATCTTAAAATGGCCAACCTTGACCTAGAGTCGTTAATCGGCTGGTACTGCGTAACCAGAATCTGCGACATGCGACTGGTTTTGTTATAGTTGTGGCGCCACCTGGCGAATAACACACAAAACACCAACGTCTAATATCATTTGACTTGTTTGACTTCGGCTTCGCATTTTTTTCACCGCTCTGAGGCTGTGGCATGTTTGGAAAGGAAAACCTTGTTGGAAACGCAGATGTCCTTTGCGTCAAAGAATTGCATCAAACACAATCATCCATTAAATATTGAAAAAGAGTGGAAATATTAAGAAAATGGATATATTTCAATATAAACATTACAGACCCAAAACGCCGCATTACTATAATATTCACCCGCGTAAGTATCTGATTACCACTGTTGTCATCGATCTTTGCGGTGTCAGCGGGATAGCTAACATTACACTAATTAGTTCATACCACGTCAGCGGGATAGCTAACATTACACTAATTAGTTCATACCACGTCAGCGGGATAGCTAACATTACACTAATTAGTTCATACCACGTCAGCGGGATAGCTAACATTACACTAATTAGTTCATACCACTTTATGACACTGAGCTGGTGCAATAGAGCATCAATCAAAACGTTTATGGATATAAAAGAAAACTACATGCTTCTGGTATAAATGTAATACTGTTAAAACGTTACAATACATGTAACACAAACACAACACAGGCGGGTTCAACGTTTCTATATTGACCCGCTTGTGAAAGATTCAAGCGACATTAAACTAATTATCTCACACATCTTATCACTGGATACGCTACGTATATGTACATACTAATATATGTACATACAAATATATGTACATACAAATATATGTACATATAAATACTATTTCATGTCTTACAATGACACAATGTTCGTGCTGATGATAGGTAAATAGCCACACTTTATAATACTGTTTCACATGTTCTGCACTACACTAGAACTTACATGTTCTGCACTACACTAGAACTTACATGTTCTGCACTACACTAGAACTTACAATGACGAACACGTTACAATTATGCTCCACTGTCAACTACACAGGTCAGATTTCGCCTGATTAAATGTAGCCTACAAATACTGTAATGAATATATTATATTGCCCACACATCGTCCGCTCTACGAGTCCGTAATAAAATATAACATAATAAAATATTAGCGAGTGCGCGATTCCCCCAAGATATTGGGAATGACACATATCACAGTTGTGATAGTACGTGTTATCTAGCTAAATTTCAAGGGGTGCGAATTCTGGCAGGTGTTTACGTGTGAATACCAAATGGCGTGCACGATACTAGTTTAGCGAAGTTATCAATCAAAATGTATAGAACTACAATAATTAACCATCATTTATCAATTGTACAAGTTTAGAACGAGTTGCATTTGATGGATTGCTTCGATATAGTTTACAACTAAATGTCGAAATATTGCAGCCCATCTGGGGAGCTACGACACGGAATGTGTCCAAACTGTCCGTGTTCGGTCGACCGGCTGGCAATTTGCAAATTACGAAACGTTCATCGTATGCGACGTGATCGGTGAATGGCTGAACTCGACGACGGGGCAAGCTTCACGTATACCGGCCGCGGCCGAGGTGCTCAATCTCCCAGCCCGTCTCGCTGATCTGGCCGTTCTTCGCCTTCGGGAACGGCATCCCCTTGGGTGGACGGAACAGGTAGGAGAGAGCGTCAGTGTTCTCCCTCGACTTGTCGTTTTCTCCGACGTACTGCATTTGGTCGGTGGCCAACCTGAACGGCTTCAGCCCGTCGGGACCTGTACGGTGTCAGCAGTGGTGGTATTTACAACGACAACCAATTACAACAACGACAATGCAAGTTTCTGACTAGGTGTTATATAACGGTGTGACTAATACCGGCCACGGATGACTGCGTCTAAACATCTAGTATCACAGCAGACTCCTAGACTAGTATATCACTTTGTACAATGTTGCCCAGTTCTAAATATGTCAATTGGTGGCACAACTTCTGATTTGAACAAATGCCACCACTCCCTGCTGTTGAGTTTAGAACTGTTAGAACTGTAATATATGTCGTTAGTTTTTCATGACCTGACAGAAGGTGGTAGAGCCGCTGACAAAGCCGTTACAGGGAGGGAAATGAACACAGGGGACAGCAAAACAGAAGGTTGGAGGGAGGGAGATCAGGAGAGCAGATGTAATATCACTAACCTAATATTTAGTAATTTTGCCGCTGTATAACCTCTTGGGGAGAGTTTTTCCTCCTGTCAGAAGATAAATGTGAACTCGTTGGCGTGGTGCTTCTGTGTACAACGTTGTAGCCAATGGCACAAGGGTGGCATAACTCGCGCTCATTTTGAAATTATATAATTGTAACATACATGAGTACTTAGATGAAAATGTTATTATTGGAGTTTGGACAACGAATTAGTCATTATCAGTTATACTATTTGCTATGGTTCCAACACATCTTAACGGATGCAACTTTTCTTAACGTTTGTAGCGAATACCTGAACTGGCATCATATATGTTACGTCCATGGAACGTAACAGGAAAGACTAATAGAAGAAAACAACGAAGAAGACAAACAGACAACCGAAAACAACATTCGGCAGAAGAGGACAACAATCAAGACAAGCAGACAACCGAAGTCGACATTCAGAGGACAACGATTTAGAAAAAGACATACAGCCGAAAAGAATAACCAACAGAAGAGGACAACAGTCAAGACAAGCAGACAACCGAAGTCAACATTAAGCAGAAGAGCGACTGTGAAATGTGGTCATATTCTGCTTAATGTTGACTTCGATTGTCTGTACGTCTGTCTTGATTGTCACGACAGACAGACGACCGAAGACAACATTCAACAGAAGAGGACAACGACCAAGACAAACAAATAACCGAAGTCAATATTAAGCAGAAGAAGACATTTCACATTTGTATGAAATAAACGTATACTGGAGGCATGTATGAAGTATTCATGGCATATCGACAATACCTGTGTAAATAATTGACCGTCTGCCGTATTGATCATTGAGGTTTTCGTGCAGTTTTATGCGGGCGTGGGCTGTGCCGGGCGCATCGGCTCGAGACGCGGGGTGGGGGTCTGTTCGTACGTCAGTCGAGCTGGCCGCCCTACTGGGGTTGGATGACGTTGCTGGTCGGGACTCGGCGGTGTCGCTCATGGTTCTTTCTGTCAAGACAATACATAGTGTCAACAGAACATTTACATAAATGTCACAATCGGCAGATTGGGCCATACATCTACATTTAGGTTTTTTTCAAACATTAGACATTACTGTCTGTCAACGCGGTGGTAAACATTATTCTTATAGAATTTACTGTTGTGTAAAATTCACTTTAAATCCCATAACAAAATTATGTATGCATATTACACACGCACGCACTCACGCACGATATATTATCAGAAGTACGAACTTCGTCTTTTTTTAAAATGGTCCACGGCGACTGGTCGACAGCTGATGTTTTAAATAAAATGTAATATGACCCAGTTGGTTTTGGCTTCGTTGTAGCGCAGAGCGATTGCGTAACGAGAGTGTAGCGACCCCACACGTGGGCATTGTTGCTGACGGGAGGTCCTTTGACAAGACCGAATACGGCACGGCATATTATCCTAGGTGTTTGTACCGTAATCCGACCGCGGTAGTCACACGTAGCAACAACCTGGCCTGTCGAGTGAGACAAATACTTGTTTTGTCCAAACAACCCCGGGTCATACTAATTATCTGGTAGTCTTCTGTTAGCGTTTCAACACGTCCAGATTAAGTTCGACAGCACATAACTCGTTAATAACTAACTAGCCCATTGTTCGACGTTGCACGCAAACGTTAAAAGGCAAGTTCTGCAAGTAGGACGCATTGGCAACTCAGATAATTCTTTGCTGACTAACGACGCGATCTTCTGAATAACGGTCACATTGTACCCAGTATCTTGGCTATACTGCTGCGTTTACTTATTCATTTGACACGCGTCTTTGACGCCAGCATGAATTATGTCTACCAATGTTTTCAGGGCGACGTCACTGATTACATATGCCCTACGTGCATGCAAAAGAACTGTAGTGTGTCCACATATTAAATTCAGCACACGCGTAGATTAGGTAAACTAGGACACATTTTGCTATACATATCCTCTGTCTGCCTTTAATACCCTGTCTGTCCTTGGCCAACTGTTAGCTGTTACTCAGCCTTGACGGGTGCTTAGACTTTCAGGCCGAGATCTCGGGCAGCCTTCTTCGTGGTTTTTATCGGAAACTGACTAGTGTGCTTAGGGCACAATCACTCACCCGCCAGCACTGCGCACGATGCAGGTGGAAGTAAGCATCTGACATATAATATATAGTAATGTTCTATGGCACCAATCGAACACTTTTGTGAAACATTGAACTATGAAATAACGTGGGAAATGCTGTAATGATATTCGTGTAACACAATGTCGCGCACACTTCGAGGTATACAAGTATCAATCCACGTCAGCACAGCACGTCCAGAGACAGTTAACACCAGTTAGTAAGTCACTGTTCACAAACTCCCAGTCGGTGACATGGAATTTACAAGGCTAATGTCAAACTTACAACAAAAGGGTCTCGCGATGCAGCTGAGATACAAAACCATGTTAATTAAGAAGTAATTGATACATCCCCTTCATAATCGCTGCTTAAAACCTACTCCATATTCTAATTCAGCAACGTGACATTCGTTGTCTTTTCTACTTATTCCGTGTGAAGAAAACAAGGAGATATGCAAAACAGATTCGGTGAACTGTCCTTATTGCAAATGCACGGCAAGAAATTGCATGCAACATTCCTGTTCCGTTATGACAAGATCATTCCTGTTCCGTTATGACAAGATCATTCCTGTTCCGTTATGACAAGATCGTTGTTAAAGAACGGCTGCCCAGACACATGCATGTGCGATTGCAATCGGTTGGACGATTTCTGGTCGACGTGGAACGTGCATAGTCGGGCCATTGTTGTTGACAGTATGCACACGCACGCACGCACGCACGCACGCACGCACGCACACGCGCGCGCACGCACACGCACAGACACACACAGACACGGACGCACGCACACGCACGAACACACAAACACACACGCATACACGCACACGCACGCACACACGCACGCACACACACAGCCTTTTACATACTGTACTGCGTGAGACCACTTCTAGTTGTTACAGGTATATCAGTATATCATGTTTTCTTTGAACAAACTCATCATCGCCTACAGTTGTGCACGTCTCGAGGGTTTCTATTTGGGGCCTTTCTGACCAATGAAAGTGCATTTCGGGAAATTTCCAACCGGTGGAAATTAAAAAATCGCCCTTCAGCATGACATATTATTGTTTAGTTTCTTTGAAATATACTTTTGATACATTTTAACCCACATGTTGCAGGAAGATGTCTTAAATGTTTCACATTTTCAAACTGCTGCGGGACACTGCCCGACTGCCAGTCAGCGCTGTCAGTGTACGCAACAACGTTGTACTTCAGTTGAGAGAGACTTACTGGAATGTGCCGCCAAGTATGAAATCAGATACAAGTGTTGGCAAAAACTTAAAAAAATTACATCAGCTTTCAAAGGCAGCGTGGGAGTCTTACGTCCCGATTATCAGTAAAGCGTTCTTGACATATATAATTAAGAATACCAAGGTAACAACTCCAATCATAAATGCCTTCCACTGTGTACAACCCCTCTTCTTTTGAGCAGATGCCTCGGTAGTAGACGTGGTTGGACACCGATCCACTTCCTACCCTACGTGGACACACCCCATCTGCATGAACAGGTGTTGGTTGGACTTACCGTAAAGGGCACGTAACGGCTTGTTGCAATATACTGTCCTTGTCCTGTTGGTTCTGCGAACTCGCTGCAACAGTCTGGTCTTCAGAAGCCGTACCTAGGGGGCCTGTGTATCTACGTACTGGCACACGTACTAGTAGACTGTCTCGCAAAAACAGACAACTGACCCGAGGTCTGGTAACTAGGCGGCTGTGTCTACCGTGTAGGCGATCAATAGCCGACTGCTCACGGTTTACACACTGCGCTCAAATAATAGAACAATTGCCACCTCGGATTATCATCGGTTCAGTGATTCGGAGCTGCGAGTATGTTACTGCCGGAAATCCCAGCGACTCGCGTGTGAACTCGTAATCATGTGTCGATGTTTAATGCACTCAGACACCCGTGTCTGCGCATGAACAACCACATGTCATTAGTACAGAGAAACAAACAACAGTGGAAAGTTCGTGTCATTGACAGTCAATGTTAAAATGACCCATTATGGCCGATTTATATTATCAAGTTGATATGTTTCATTGGCTATCGTTTGACTGAGCTTTCATGCGCTTAGTTCTTTGCTGAGGACTTCCGTCCGTTCCCACATAGATGCGTGTTATTGATTTATTCAGTTGTCTCTGAAATGTTGCGTGGCTTCATGTTTAATGTATGAACATGGTTCATACAGCACGGCGAGCATGTGTACACATGGAAGCACGTGTACATATTCAAGTGTGTGTGCGTGTGTTTGTGTGCGCGCGCGCGTGTGTGTACGTGCGTGTGTGTGCGCGCGCGCGCGTTGCATGCAAGTATAAGTCTATTTGATGACAAACTAAAACCAATCATATCGTACTCAGCTGCGCCAGCGGCTACGATGGTAGCGATGTAAAAGGCAGACGAACTTCTCAGTAAAGGGGACTGTGTGTATTATTGTTAGACATGCATTTTAAACACATCTTAGCAACATAACAGTACACATGTAAGTTCTTATATAGCGCGGTATCCAGTCCTTAGGACTGCTCAAAGTGCTTTACACTTCACCCCTTGGCAGACCTGTTCATTCCAACTCACCATTCCAAACAACATAAGCATATCTAGGGTGATATAGATAGCATTATCTATGGTGATAGATAAGCAGGATGATCGAGATTAACATTACAAGAACATTGGTAGAAAACCTTATATTTTGTGGTGCACAAGTTAATTTCGAACATACGCATACAAATGTCGGCTCCTGCACTAAATAATGAAAACAAACTGTCCCCACCAACTGAACAAGGCCCACCTCAGCACAGCCCCATATTAAAATATCTAAGGTTGTTAAAGGAAACAGCAGACTGGAAGAACACAAAGAAATTCGGAGAACACAAGAGAACGTTATCACTCTGCGCGAGACTGAACCCGCCAGCTGACTGTAGTATTCCAACCCTGATATAATCTGTCAGCAAACTGAGTAGTTTAAGCCGCCACAAGATTGAGCCTGTCGGTAGCTATGACACATTGACACTGCAAGTCGCACAATGTTGCTGTTACTGATAAACTCCTTCGACCGACTTGACTCACGAAGTGTGTTCTTAATCTCCGGTTACGGTACCAAAAACTGTTGGTATTTATTTTCTTTTGGGAACGACGCAGCTAAGCACTACTGTGGATTGAATCGAGCACGTATTCAATTGTAACAGTTGCCCAAACTAAAAACGGCAGCGGACGTTTTTGCAACTCGCCTTCTCGCAACCATCCCAACCACCACTGGCTCTTGAACACATGTCAACTCTGCAAGGCGAACAATCCCAATAGACAGACGTCATCACACAAAGACAGCAGGACATTTGCACTGCAAACACTGCAGTCGACTCCACGTTGGTACAAACTCGCGCTCGCACACGTACTCATGTATCACATTAAAATGAATATACGGTCATTATATTATTTCGGTTAATGCATCCACAGAACGTTACTCCAGTCAAACAATTACACGCAAACGAAATGTGAGTGCCTATATGTCGGAGCGTGCGTGCGTGTGTGGTCGGTCCTCTTCAGGTAAATGTCTGCTGGAGGACAAAGATACGGAGACGCAGGATGGCGTCTTCACCAGTAGGCGACACGCTGGAGGAGATCAAGTCGACTTAATTAATTAATTAATGACCGGAGAAGACGGGGGCTTGCTGCTAGCGATGACATGTCGTTCAGTCCTTATATTATCGTACCACACATACACATTATTTTACCATAAAGACACATTTTAGTTACTTAACCATCATCTTTATTTCCAATAAACACGTCTGCACATTTCTACAATGTGCACAGTACACAGAATACAAGTTTGAACAAGTTTCGTCAGGCTTAATAACAAATATCAGACTGAGCATAAAACAATCTACACCCATCATGCGAAGTACAGCCTTCCTACGATTCACATCCATATCATTAATATATTAATAACACTCTGTTGTGTATGTTGCTGTCTGGCGGAAGGCAACATAAATACAATGTTCTGTGAGGCAGCAACAGTTGTAGCCAGGTATCAAGCTTCAGCTAGTAAACAAGTGCAGTGATGTGACATTAACATCAGTCTGAAACAATCCTTAATGCAGGCTGGCATGCCCACTTGTGCTAGGTATTACTACTGTACTGAATAAGTCAATAGTAGTTTTACACACAGCAATACATGAAGGAGAATCATCTCAACGTTACAACTATTCTATATTTATGTCTGGTGATTTTATCAAAACAATTTTACAATGCAACAATACTTCCCAAGTTTGTCAACATGATTCTTAAAAGTGACTGTCGAGAAATAAGACAGCAAACCAAACAATGAATGGAAATTATATTGACTACTTAGTATTAAGACGGATGTGTCTAACAACAACAATAAGGTCTCGCTATTCACCAAGGTGTGTTGTCACCAGCCCAACAAGTGTTCAACTATTCACCAAGGTGTGTTGTCACCAGCCCAACAAGTGTTCAACTATTCACCAAGGTGTGTTGTCACCAGCCCAACAAGCATTCAACTATTCACCAAGTTGTGTTGTCACCAGCCCAACAAGCATTCAACTATTCACCAAGGTGTGTTGTCATTAATGCAGAAGGGCTAGTACTGTACATGCAAATTAAAAATAACTATATAAGTAATATCTGAAAATATATGTTAATCTGTAACATTCTGCACTAGTTGTGTCAATGTATAATATAATGTAGTATAATATATATATATATATATATATATGTGTGTGTATGCATGTTCAAGGCTGTTTGTATGTGTATTAGTTATGTGAATGCGATGTGTTCGTGTGCCTACACAGGCATGTTCCGTGTCTGTATGTGTATTAGCTATGTGACTGTGGGATTTGTTTGTGTGCCTACAGAGGCATGTTCTGTGTTTGTATGTGTACTAGTTATGTGAATGCGGGATGTGTTTGTGTGTCTACACAGGTATGTTCTGTGTTGAAACCTGTAATACCATGTAATATTGATGAAGGCCAGTCGACAGACTAGGTCAAGCTTGTGTCTGCAAGCATACACTGCAGATAGTATTTCTAATAATTTAATATCTACACACGTGGCATAAACAGGATTTTGGATAAATAGATTGAAACAAATCACATAGAAATTACAAGCTATTGATTGGTCAAACTGCACAATAAGATGAAATATCAATGACTGGTATAATTCATGTTATCAATTTATCACGCTTCAAAAGCATATAAGGAATGTTCATATCACGTTAACAGCCAGCTGGTTTCACCCTTGTTGTATCACAAACACCACATCAACTGACCAATCTGACCTAGGGACTGTCTTCGCAACTCCTGCTTAGAATCTTAGTCAATGAAGCAAGTTACAGGTCCATAGCATACATATGTTTATTCTATATGCTCAAGAGAGAAATTACAAAATACTTTCCAAGATAACTTTTCTTTGATCAAAGAAGACCACAGTTTTATGTCGTTAGATATGTTTTCTGTTGGCATTTCTGCAAAACTGGTATGATTCAGACATGTCCTTGGATATTGTTTTATTAATTGCATTTAGTGTTGGTTGTTAGTATCAACTTACCTGTGCTAACAATGGGGAAGATGTGGTTCTGCTCAAATAATTACTTGTTAAACTACTCAGCGACGCTTAGATACCCTGAATCCAACTACAGTGCACTAGAGCACAACCTTCAGGCATTAGGCAATGGACAGACACTGAATTCCTCTCATCCAGCAGCACTGTGGCTTATATATATATGTATATATATATATATATATATATGCATATATATATATATATATATATATATGTGTGTGTGTGTATGTGCATATAGCAGTACTAGTGTACCACTACTTCCAGAGTAGTCAGTCTTATCCAAATATAAATACACCATTACATGCTCAAACTGCACAGCAGTTGGCACACTAAAACGAGGATTCCCTATTCCGTTAGCAAATACCAACAGTCATCTTTACAATAAATAATTGCACAAGATATATCACATGTACATATTTGAAAGAACCAAACTCAAATAACCAAATAAAAATAAGAAGACATGGCTGTTGCCTGTAAACTGTTCTGCAGTTTGCTGCATCTGGTGAAAAAATAGATTCTAGCAGACAACGATATGCTATCTTTACGCATTACCCACTGTTTGATATCCCTGTGGAGTCCTGCTGGTTGTATTTATAACTAAAACCAAACGTGCAGCTCTTAGCATGGTGTATAACTGAATGACAAGTCAAGTCACAAAACACATTTGCTGATCTTACCTTGTATCGTGCAGAAATAAAGTATTCATACATACAAGGTACTAGAAATTATCTACTTATTCCATTGAATAAAATATGTCTTATCTACCGTCTTTTCAAGTCAAGGTTACACGTTTCACACAGAACTTAAATTTCATACGCTGAACAACAGCAACATTGATTGCATGAAAACAAACTACATGACAGCTTGTTCTAAATGTAGGTGGACAGAGCAAAAAGAAGAGGCTAAAATGAGTTGTTAATAAAGTACAGATAACTTATTTAAACAAATATGAAATGTATTTTACACCATTCCCATTCACAGTGACTGTGCCAAGACATTTCCACAAAACAAACACGTCTTCTGATGATTCTGTTACTGTATCTTTAGCACCTACACATACCCACAGATGGCAGCACAGAGAGATATAGTTTCACAGTCTCCCACCAACATCACAACTCTTGACGTGTTCATCTATTTGGTGTAACATCCAACAGCCTGACATACCAGGAGGAGCCTGAGCCCAGCCAGGGGTGCAGCCAGGGGTGCAGCCAGGGGTGCAGTGAGGGGCTGTCCTGGGACAGTTGCATGTGAGGCACAGTGACAAAAGAAGGCACAAGTAGAAGGCAGATGCATGCACGCACGCACACACGCATGCACACATGCACGCACGCACACACACACAGTGAGAGAGAGACACTGGTGTCCTTGCTAGTCTAATGTCACACCCTTGGGTCACATCTTCAGGTCCTGGGGTCACGCATCATCGTACTGTTGCAATGCGGACTGCAGTTTCTGTGTGACCTGAAATGACAGGTCAGTCAGCAATGTCACCAAGTAACATTCTACACATACACATGTCATGTATAACATTCCACAGCAGCTGTTGTGTCACATATAACATTCCATAGCAGTTGGTGCATCACGTATGACATTCCACAGCACCAGGTATGTCACATATGACATTCCCAGCAGCTGGTGTATCATGTACGACATTCCACAGCAGCTGATGTCATGTATGGTATTCCACAGCAGCTGTTGTGTCACGTATGACACTCCACAGCAGCTGGTGCATTACGTATGACATTCCACAGCAGCTGTTGTGTCACATGACACTCCACAGCTGCTGCTGTGTCACATGACACTCCACAGCAGCTGGTAAATTGTGTATGACATTCTACAGCAGCTGATATGTCATGCATGACATTCTACAGCAGCTGTTGCATCACATATGACATTCCACACCAGTTGGTGCATCATGTATGACACTACACAGCAGCTGATATATTATGTGTGACATTCCACAGCAACTCATGTGTCATGTATGGCATTCCACAGCAGCTGCACATATATGAGAAAATTTTTGGACTCTTGATAAGCCAATGGCTTCCTTGTCCACTTGCCACCTGATACTTGTTAAACAGCTGATATGTCAAGTATGACATTCCACACCATCTTGTGTATCATGTATTACATTCCACAGCAGCCAATATGTCATGTATGATATTCCACAGCATCTTGTGTATGATGTATGACATTCCACAGCAGCTGTTGTGTCACATATGACATTCCATAGCAGCTGGTGAGTCAGGTATGACATTCCACAGCAATTGGAGTGTCAGGTATGATATTCCACAGCAGCTGTTGTGTCATGTATGACATTCCACAGCAACTGGTGTGTCATATATGACATTCCACAGCAACTGATGTCATGACATTCCACTGCAGCTGGTGTCACTTATGACATTCTATCGCAGCTGATATGTCATGTATGACATTTCACAATGGCTGTTGTGTCACATGACATTCCACAGCTGCTGGTGTGATCAATGACATTCCGCAGCAATTGGTGTCATATATGACATTCTACAGAAGCTGGTGTCACATATGACATTCCACTGCAGCTGGTGTGTCACATATAACATTCCACAGTGCTGGTGCATCACATATGACATTCCACTGCAGCTGGTGTGTCAAATATGACATTCCACAGCAGCTGGTGTATCATATATAACATTCCACAGCAGATGGTGTATCATATATAACATTCCACAACAAATGGTGTGTCACATGACATTCCACAGCAAATCGTGTGTCACATGACATTCCACTGTGGCTGGTGTGTCACATATGACATTCCACTGCAGCTGGTGTGTCACATATGACATTCCACAGTAACTGGTGTGTCATGTCTGACATGTATGACACCATCCAACACAAACCTGTTGGTAGAAATTGATCTGTTCTCTCAGGTAATGCTGCATCATATATTTGAAGTCTGTGACTCTGCACTGTTGGAAGTGGTTCATCTCCGCCAATGTGGCATAAGCAATGACATCTGCCCGGGCCTGGGCCGTGGACATATCAGCGTCCTCTAGTCTCCCTCCCTGTTCCTGGATCTTTTGTGTCGCTGTCTGAAAGGCAAGATGTCCTCAAGCTACAATCTGCAGAACACCATGGCAATAGTTCTCATGTGACCTGAAAGTTCCATTCTATTTTTCTGCATAAATCTGCTCCAAAACTACAACAACAGCAACATCGGAAATGTTTATTAGACCCGAAGTTAAACAATATAATATTATCACAGTTCGCAGTTAAAAACAGTGTCATTCATAACAATTGCTAAATATACATTCATATATTTTAAGTAAAACAAACATTGCACTAATAACTTATTTATTGTAACTGAAAAAGAAATCTTGAATCGTTGCATTTACTTGTACATTCACCACCTGCTAACTGCAGTTTTAAAAAGGGTCAATGAGACTACCACATAGACCAAATTCTATCGCTATCGTAGCAGCCATCTGAATGAATTAAACTAAATAAATTAACACCTTTATACACGTTCCAGCAATAAACCACAAATGCATCTATTCTCAATCAAAGTAATACAATTGAAGAACAGATTCGGAAAAACATCAGACAAAATAAATATTTTTTAGTGCAAACAACATTGGCTAACATCTTTAAGGAAAATCAGACCACATGGCTTCATTTACATTTTTATCGTGAAATATAGTGTATTATAATTTCTGATATCTTCATATAAAAAATAATGCTATCACATAGTAACTACATTTTTTTATTATGGTATTAATGAAATAAACAATCATTCACTTATGAATTCTGGCACAAACTCACTTTCTGTTATGCGTACAGAATTAGGCCATGGTTCACTTATGAGTCATGCTTTAGTTGTACTGTTTTATACAAATTTTATGATGATGTGTACAGAAACAAGCAAATGATTCACTTACTCGATGAACTGATAATATTTCTGGAAATGTAGACAGCAAGCCCTTGTATTCATGTAATCCCTCCAAAAAGGGGTACATATCAACTGTCGGCTGGAAATATAATATTATTCATACATGATTAGTTGAGGATGCATAGAAAGTTCTGAAGCTGCTGTTTCACCAATTAAAATCCGGTCAACAAGTAAAAGAAATGAATACTGAACACAATGAATGTTCCACAACACTGAACACAATGAATGTTCCACAATACTGAACACAATGAATGTTCCACAATACTGAACACATTGAATGTTCCACAATACTGAACACACTGAATGTTCCATAATACTGAACACAATGAATGTTCCACAATACTGAACACAATGAATGAATAAACAATAGGACATAATGTACAAGGTAATTATAAAAATTACTGACAAATAAACATCAATGTATATTTTAGATAGTTTCAAAATTAAATTACTAGAGATTTCATAAAATAGCACGACCATAACAACACACGAAGAGAGGCCTTTAATACAATTGTTAATGAATATCCTGAACAGTCCTTTCTGTTAGAGCGAGCAGATCCGACCGATTGTATCTTCGGAAACTGAGAAATGACCTTTCTTCATGAAATGTACACAGCGTAGAAGCCAACTCTCACGGTTCACACTTGGATTTTCTAAAGTTTGACGTTCTTTAAGGCATGGGAGACTTTCCTTGTGGTGGTGTTTTGTTATTTTGAATAACCAAGAAGTGAAGCACTGACCTGTTCCTGAATCATCTGGGCAATGTCTTCATATGCACTACCCGTCTGTTCTATGGCTCGGGTCAGACTTTGTGAGGCTGAGCAGAAACAAAAGATGCCTTGAATGCACAAACTGCATCTTTGTAAACGTATGGTTACATTTGCTCACATAAATCATCATAAACCATTATGCACGTCAACAAAATGTTATTTGACTAACCTTGCTACATAAGTTTGGCACATCCAGAGCATTATTCTAAGCTTCAAGATAAATGTCTGCTTTTGCATGTCTTTTCCACATATTTTCAGAAACTGAACATGTGTAAAATATTATTGTAAGTCTTTGTAATAACTATGTACAGAAACATGTTTCCGTGGTGAAAACACGTATAAACATCCACTGGTATGAATGTGTGAACTGAAAATAAAATAGCTCAAAAGTGTGTATATGTTAACTTTTGTATAACAATATATTTCTTAAAATGTAAATGTTTTCTAATAATGTTGTTATATACTTATATACAAGTGTGACAATTCAGCTACTGTAAATGATTACCGGTGGAATTTGCACATTTTCATGAAAGAAAATGTTTAAAAATTTAATTTTGGTTAAACTGTTTATTCAAAGCAGTTAATCGTTAAACTGTACAGACTACTGCCACACATTCATCACTTTTTTATGTGTTTGTGAAAAACATACCTGGTCTCTCATCAAACTCAAATGACTTTGCCAAGCAAACCAAACTGCCACCAAGCTTCTGGAAGTCCTTCCTGAAGGCTGCAAATAAAACAACTCATACAGTTTTCTCCCCCATCATTGTGTTCACACAATAAACTGCTGACACTTAAAGTTGCTTCCACAATAAAATTTTTTGCTTGTCTTATTTCAGATTGATTTTGCAAAAAATTAATCTATCTTGTATCAACTACAACATACTAACCCGTTTGTGAAAATATGTTATTAAGTTTTGATGAAATTATCAAACAAAAGTATTAAATTATTTTCAGTTCAGTTGAACTGAAATCCAATGAAATAAGGACAAAACTGTAGCTTGTGTTTATAACATTAAGTTAAAACTCCATCCTCAACTGATTTAGCTCATTGCAAATCTGGTTCATTGATGTCCAAATATGTAGTGTGTGAATAGTTTAAGTAACATCCGCAGTCAATTTAATTCAAAAATCATATTTTTTCAAATCATCAAAAGAATTGACTTTAGTTTTTAGATTTGGTAAGGCAAAAATAGTGGATATTCAAAACAGTAAACACTTTATGGGGTCAAGGCTGATCATGGGTGTCACTTTATGGGGTCAAGGCTGATCATGGGTGTCACTTTATGGGGTCAAGGCTGATCATGGGTGTCACTTCCATCCTCTCGCCAATCACATAACAAAGTTACAAACTTTCACCAAGGGTGAAATTTGTGAGTTTTCAGTGTTTCCATTTTCACTTCAATTAATGTTTGACCAAACATTACGTAATTTTACGTAAGTTTTTCTGATGGTTTAACAAAAACTACATACACAAAAGCTAGCATGTTGCAGTGGATACTAGTAGATTTGATTTTTCGCAAAATGACTTTGAAATGAGACTAGCAAAAAGATCAAATTGAGGAGGAACATTTAATTGATGTTGCCCAATCTGACAATCAAATTAAATTCTTTTAATGATTTTAACAAAATCATGCACTCTTTTATTAAACTGACGTGGAAAATTACTTAAACTATTCACACACTACAGATCTGAACATCCATGAACCTGATTGGCTAAATTAATTGAAGCAGTGACACAAATGTAGGGGAAATCTAACAAACCATAATAGCTCATACACAAAGATCTAAGTAAGAACTGAGGTTACAATAATGATACGAGAGAACATGAGCCAGGCTGCACAATTACTGAGCTACCTATTCACACAAAGCGCACTAATTCTCATGCCCCACTGCCCCTCTCCGAATTAGTACTTTAACATAATTTTCTAGGTTGAAATATAAAATATATTAATGTACCAATGTCATGAAACAGTGCTTGTACATAGGACATGTAACAATGTCATGACACAGTGCCTGTACATAGGACATGTAACAATGTCATGACACAGTGCCTGTACACAGGACATGTAACAATGTCATGACACAGTGCCTGTACACAGGACATGTAACAATGTCATGACACAGTGCCTGTACACAGGACATGTAACAATGTCATGACACAGTGCCTGTACACAGGACATGTAACAATGTCATGACACAGTGCCTGTACACAGGACATGTAACAATGTCATGACACAGTGCCTGTACACAGGACATGTAACAATGTCATGACACAGTGCCTGTACACAGGACATGTAACAATGTCATGACACAGTGCCTGTACACAGGACATGTAACAATGTCACGACACAGTGCCTGTACACAGGACATGTAACAATGTCACGACACAGTGCCTGTACACAGGACATGTAACAATGTCACGACACAGTTCCTGTACACAGGACATGTAACAATGTCACGACACAGTGCCTGTACACAGGACATGTAACAATGTCATGACACAGTGCCTGTACATAGGACATGTAACAATGTCACGACACAGTGCCTGTACACAGGACATGTAACAATGTCATGACACAGTGTCTGTACATAGGACATGTAACAATGTCACGACACAGTGCCTGTACATAGGACATGTAACAATGTCATGACACAGAACCTGTACACAGGACATGTAACAATGTCATGACACAGTGCCTGTACACAGGACATGTAACAATGTCATGATACAGTGTCTGTACACAGGACATACAATAAAAACCATTAAAATATGTTTACAAAAATTTTTGTCCAATAATTATGTTAAAGCTTTGTGTTTTCTAACAACTCCATGGTGTCCTATTGATAACTATTTTCCACGAAGTTGTGAATTTCCAAGATCTCAGACTGTCGGTCGTCATTTTTTTCATGCGATCCACATTTTAAAAATTAGTACGCGGGCCTAGACACGTCTCCCCCTTTAGTACGCAGGCCTTGGCCCCTCTCCCCCTTTAGTATGCGGGCCTAGACACCTCTCCCCCTTTAGTATGTGGGCCTTGGCCCCTCTCCCCTTTTAGTATGCAGGCCTTGACTCCTCTCCCTCTTTAGTATGCAGGCCTTGACCCCTCTCCTCCCTTTAGTACGTCGGCCTAGACCCGTCTCTTCCCTTTAGTATGCGGGCCTTGACCCCTCTCCCCTTTTAGTATGCGGGCCTTGACCCCTCTCCTCCCTTTAGTACGTGGGCCTAGACCCCTCTCCTCAATTTAGTACGTGGGCCTAGACCCCTCTCCTCCCTTTAGTATGCGGGCCTTGACCCCTCTCCTCTCCTGGATTAGTTTTTGGGTAGGATGGCTTGGTTTCTATGTAGGATGGCTTGGTTTCTATGTAGGGTGGATTAGTTTCTGGGTAGGGTTGATCAGTTTCTGGGTAGGATGGCTTGGTTTCTGTGTAGGGTGGATTAGTTTCTGGGTAGGATGGCTTGGTTTCTATGTAAGGTGGATTAGTTTCTGGGTAGGATGGCTTGGTTTCTATGTAGGGTGGATTAGTTTCTGGGTAGGGTGGATTAGTTTCTGGGTAGGACGGCTTGGTGGGCCTAGACCCCTCTCCTCCCTTTAGTACGTGGGCCTAGACCCCTCTCCTCCCTTTAGTACGTGGGCCTAGACCCCTCTCCTCCCTTTAGTATGTGGGCCTTGACCCCTCTCCTCCCTTTAGTATGTGGGCCTAGACCCCTCTCCTCCCTTTAGTATGTGGGCCTTGACCCCTCTCCTCCCTTTAGTATGTGGGCCTTGACCCCTCTCCTCCCTTTAGTACGAGGGCCTTGACCCTTTGCCTCCCTTTAGTACGTGGACCTTGACCCCTCTCCTCCCTTTTGTATGAGGGCCTTGACCCCTCTCCTCCCTTTAGTATGAGGGCCTTGACCCCTCTCCTCCCTTTAGTACACGGGCCTTGACCCCTCGCCTCCCTTTAGTATGTGGGCCTTGACCCCTCTCCTCCCTTTAGTCGCTTTGTACAAATAGGTCAATGTTCACCTTTGTGCCTGGCCCCTTAAACCACAGCAGGAAGAGTTCATGCTTAAAATAAAATATCCAAATTTGAGCTTTAAAGAGACACAGACTATGCATACTTTACAAACATCAATTAAAGGTATTGTTTTCTGCTGGGCATGCCCACATATTATCACTACATACAGTAACTTCAATTTACTTGATTGCAACCTGTGGTGACCCGACACTTCTGACAAAGGTGTCGGATTGCAACCTGTGGTGACCGGACACTTCTGACAAAGGAGTTTGATTGCAACCTGTGGTGACCCGACACTTCTGACAAAGTTTGCAGCTGTTTCCAGCCATAAACAGCAGAGAATGCGGTTGTACTTACGACCACGGCGCCGCTTGATATTCTGTTCACCGACAGTTGACACTTGTCGTACGCTGTCGTCCATGCTTTTAATAAATCGACTGAACCGATCCATTTGTAATTCTCTGCAGTGGAAATGGTGACCTGGTTTATTCTACAATTCTACTATCAAAAGACAGATCAAGGCGGACATGTTGATAACAAAATCATGACAATGCTGACATTGAAATTATATGAAAAAATGAATGGCTAAATCTCAGAATGCTCCTGTTTAAAATATAAATATACTTACCTAAAATCATCTTATAAAATGAGTTTATAATGTGGTACAACAAAATAGGCTTCAAAACCAAACATTTTTTGTTGAAACACATACAAAATAGAGCGTGTTCCACACACAACTTAAGAAAGGCACTTACAGTAATTTAGGATCAGGTGATGTTGACGGACTCGCCACAGTCAAGAAGAACTTCACTCCTCGGTACTCGTCCTTTTCCGCCCTCCTCTTTCCTGCCTTCCACTTCTGTGACCAGCACAAACGAACATGGTTGTATTAGCCAATCAAGTATCAATACCCATCTTCACTGAACTGACATCACTAGTGCCTACTTGGCTGTTACTTCTATACAAGTACACAAAACAAACAAGTCTGATAAAATATTCAGCCAATATTCTGCTTAGGCAACCCTTGGGGGAAATATACAGTGTGACATTGTGTGCATAATATGCAATGTGTGATACAAATATTAAACAAAAGAAAACAATACCTATGACTGCTGCAATCAGATAAGGGTGTTACATCAGATAAAGGTGTTACATCAGATAAGGGTGTTACATCAGATAAGGGTGTTACATCAGATAAAGGTGTTACATCAGATAAGGGTGTTACATCAGATAAAGGTGTTACATCAGATAAGGGTGTTACATCAGATAAGGGTGTTACATCAGATAAAGGTGTTACATCAGCCTTCCTGTTCACTTTAACCAAAGATGGGGAAAAAACTAACCCATCCCATTCAAAAACCAACCCAGCTAACTCCACTATTAAAATATTAACCAACATTTACCATGCATAAACCATCTCACTCAGGAACCAACCAATCCTCCTCAGAAACTAATCCACCCTACATAGAAACCAAGCCATCCTACCCAGAAACTAATCCACCCTACATAGAAACCAAGCCATCCTACTCAGAATCTAATCCACCCTACAGAGAAACCAAGCCATCCTACCTAGAAACTAATCCACCCGACCCAGAAACTAATCCACCCTACATAGAAACCAAGCCATCCTACCCAGAAACTAATCCACCCTACTCAGAAACTAATCCACCCTACATAGAAACCAAGCCATCCTACCCAGAAACGAATGCACCCTACACAGAAACCAAGCAATCCTACCCAGAAACTAATCCACCCTACCCAGAAACTAACCCACCCTACATAGAAACCAAGCCATCTTACATAGAAACCAAGCCATCCTATCCAAAAATTAATCCACCGTTATATAGAAACCAAGCCATCCTACCCAGAAACTAATCCATCCTACATAGAAACCAAGCCATCCTACCCAGAAATTAATCCACCCGACACAGAAAAGAAGCCATACTACCCAGCAACTAATCCACCCTACATAGAAACCAGGCCATCCTACCCAGAAACTAATCCACCATACACAGAAACTAATCCAACCTACCCAGAAAATAATCCACCCTACATAGAAACCAAGCCATCCTACCCAGAAACTAATCCACCGAACACAGAAACTAATCCACCCTACCCAGAATATAATCCACCCTACCCAGAATATAATCCACCCTACATAGAAACCAAGCCATCCTACCCAGAAACTAATCCACCCTACACAGAAACTAATCCACCCTACACAGAAACTAATACACCCTAAACAGAAATCAATCCACACTACACAAAAACTAATCCACCCTATACAGAAACTAATCCACTCTACACAGAAACTAATCCACCCTCCATAGCAACCAAACCATCCTACCCAGAAATAAAGCCATTCCCATAAAGGATCCAAGTAATCCTCTTAATCTCCAGTGGGGCATATAGAGGGGGAGGCCATTGGGCCATGGCCCCCTTTGACAAATAAAGAAAATTGTTCCAGTATTTTCCATTGCTCTGCTACATGGTAGCATGGGTGACCAGTCTTGCCCCCTTTGGCCGCCCCTTTGCCAGATCCTAGATACACCACTGTTCATCTCAGCCAAAAACCAACACAAAGGAAACCAACAGTTAAAACATAGGCAAGGAGTATTTACCTCAGCAACACCATCAGCCAACAGTGTGGAGCAGAACAAGACATCAAAGCTACACTAACACATGTGATGTTTCACAACACCTTTTAAATATTCGGCATATTCTGATAAAATGTTTTATTTTTTTAGAAAGCATCATCAAGCATGAAGAACAGATATCAAGGAGGTGAGTGAGAAAGTGAGTGAATGGTTTAGTGATAGGGTGGTTGTTGTGAGTGAATGGGTGGTTGTTGTGAGTGAATGGGTGGTTGTTGTGAGTGAATGGGTGGTTGTTGTGAGTGAATGGGTGGTTGTTGTGAGTGAATGGGTGGTTGTTGTGAGTGAATGGGTGGTTGTTGTGAGTGAATGGGTGGTTGTTGTGAGTGAATGGGTGGTTGTTGTGAGTGAATGGGTGGTTGTTGTGAGTGAATGGGTGGTTGTTGTGAGTGAATGGGTGGTTGTTGTGAGTGAATGGGTGGTTGTTGTGAGTGAATGGGTGGTTGTTGTGAGTGAATGGGTGGTTGTTGTGAGTGAATGGGTGGTTGTTGTGAGTGAGTGATCATCGTGTACAAGGGAGTGAACAAGCTTGCACACACCCACAAACTTATACACAAACAAACTTGCATACACATGGCTTAGGGCCACTGCGACTAACCACAAGCACACAAACATACATAAGCACACAAACATATATAAGCACACAAACAGACATAAACACACAAACAGACAAGCATACAAACAGACATAAGCATGCAAACAGACATAAGCCCACAAACAGATATAAACACACAAACAGACATAAACACACAAACAGATATAAGCACACAAACAGACATAAGCACACAAATGGACATAAGCACACAAACAAACATAAGCCCACAAACAGATGTAAGCACACAAACAGACATAAACACACAAATAGATATAAGCACACAAACAGACATAAGCCCACAAACAGACATAAACACACAAACAGACATAAGCACACAAACGGACATAAGCATACAAACAGACATAAGCACACAAAAAGTCATAAGGAAAATTGCAAAAACAGCTGATAAACTTGGGTAATAAAACAGCAAATCTGACTCAGCTAAATGCTCCCACTGTGTTTCATCAGTATGAGATTTTACACATCCCTTCTCAACACAGCACATCGTCATCACAGATCCATACATTTCATATATATCAGGTGACAATCAATATAAATTATACTTGTTTACATATGGTATTATCCCATCATTGAACACTGCATTGATGTTAGTGCCAGCACATTGATGTTAGTGCCACCACATTGATGTTAGTGCCAGCACATTGATGTTAATGCCAAGCACATTGATGTTAATGCCAGCACATTGAGCCAGATTTTGCCTCCCAACTTAGTGCTCAGTGCTGCCAAGAAGTCATAGAATGCCCACCTTCTCTTCCGTAATAGACATGAAGTGTTAGAATGCCCATCTTCTCTTCCGTGATAGACATAAAGTGTTAGAATGCCCACCTTCTCTTCCGTGATAGACATGAAATGTTAGAATGCCCACTTTCTCTTCCATAATAGACATGAAGTGTTAGAATGCCCACCTTCTCTTCCTTAATAGACATGAAGTGTTAGAATGCCCACCTTCTCTTCCGTGATAGACATGAAGTGTTAGAATGTCCACCTTCTCTTCCGTAATAGACATGAAATGTTAGAATGCCCACCTTCTCTTCCTTAATAGACATGAAGTGTTAGAATGCCCACCTTCTCTTCCTTAATAGACATGAAGTGTTAGAATGCCCACCTTCTCTTCCGTGATAGACATGAAGTGTTAGAATGCCCACCTTCTCTTCCGTAATAGACATGAAATGTTAGAATGCCCACTTTCTCTTCCATAATAGACATGAAGTGTTAGAATGCCCACCTTCTCTTCCTTAATAGACATGAAGTGTTAGAATGCCCACCTTCTCTTCCTTAATAGACATGAAGTGTTAGAATGCCTACCTTCTCTTCCTTAATAGACATGAAGTGTTAGAATGCCCACCTTCTCTTCCGTGATAGACATGAAGTGTTAAAATGCCCATCTTCTCTTCCGTGATAAACATGAAGTGTTAGAATGCCCACCTTCTCTTCCGTAATAGACACGAAGTGTTAGAATGCCCACCTTCTCTTCCATAATAGACACGAAGTGTTAGAATGCCCACCTTCTCTTCCTTAATAGACATGAAGTGTTAGAATGCCCACCTTCTCTTCCTTAATAGACATGAAGTGTTAGAATGCCCACCTTCTCTTCCTTAATAGACATGAAGTGTTAGAATGCCCACCTTCTCTTCCGTGATAGACATGAAGTGTTAAAATGCCCACCTTCTCTTCCGTGATAGACATGAAGTGTTAGAATGCCCACCTTCTCTTCCGTAATAGATATGAAGTGTTAGACTGCCCACCTTCTCTTCCGTGATAGACATGAAGTGTTAAAATGCCCACCTTCTCTTCCTTAATAGACATGAAGTGTTAGAATACCCACCTTCTCTTCTGTGATAGACATGAAGTGTTAAAATGCCCATCTTCTCTTCCGTGATAGACCTGAAGTGTTAGAATGCCCACCTTCTCTTCTGTGATAGACATGAAGTGTTAGAATGCCCACCTTCTCTTCCGTGGTAGACATGAACTGTTAGAATACCCACCTTCTCTTCCGTGATAGACATGAAGTGTTAAAATGCCCATCTTCTCTTCCGTGATAGACATGAAGTGTTAGAATGCCCACCTTCTCTTCTGTGATAGACATGAAGTGTTAGAATGCCTACCTTCTCTTCCGTGATAGACATGAAGTGTTAGAATGCCCACCTTCTCTTCCATGGTAGACATGAACTGTTAGAATACCCACCTTCTCTTCCGTGATAGACATGAAGTGTTAAAATGCCCATCTTCTCTTCCGTGATAGACATGAAGTGTTAGAATGCCCACCTTCTCTTCCGTGGTAGACATGAACTGTTAGAATGCCTACCTTCTCTTCCGTGATAGACATGAACTGTTAGAATGCCTACCTTCTTTTCCGTGATAGACATGAAGTGTTAGAATGACCATCTTCTCTTCCGTGGTAGACATGAACTGTTAGAATGCCCACCTTCTCTTCCGTGATAGACATGAAGTGTTAGAATACCCACCTTCTTTTCCGTGATAGACATGAAGTGTTAGAATGCCCACCTTCTCTTCCGTGGTAGACATGAACTGTTGGAATGCCCACCTTCTCTTCCGTGATAGACATGAAGTGTTAGAATGCCCACCTTCTCTTCCGTGATAGACATGAAGTGTTAGAATACCCACCTTCTTTTCCGTGATAGACATGAAGTGTTAGAATGCCCACCTTCTCTTCCATGGTAGACATGAACTGTTAGAATGCCTACCTTCTTTTCCGTGATAGACATGAAGTGTTAGAATGCCCACCTTCTCTTCCGTTGTAGACATGAACTGTTAGAATGCCCACCTTCTCTTCCGTGATAGACATGAAGTGTTAGAATACCCACCTTCTTTTCCGTGATAGACATGAAGTGTTAGAATGCCCACCTTCTCTTCCGTGGTAGACATGAACTGTTAGAATGCCTACCTTCTTTTCCGTGATAGACATGAAGTGTTAGAATGCCTACCTTCTTTTCCGTGATAGACATGAAGTGTTAGAATGCCCACCTTCTCTTCCGTTGTAGACATGAACTGTTAGAATGCCCACCTTCTCTTCCGTGATAGACATGAAGTGTTAGAATACCCACCTTCTTTTCCGTGATAGACATGAAGTGTTAGAATGCCCACCTTCTCTTCCGTGGTAGACATGAACTGTTAGAATGCCTACCTTCTTTTCCGTGGTAGACATGAACTGTTAGAATGCCCACCTTCTCTTCCGTGGTAGACATGAACTGTCAGAATGCCCACCTTCTTTTCCGTGGTAGACATGAACTGTTAGAATGCCCACCTTCTCTTCCGTGGTAGACATGAACTGTTAGAATGCCTACCTTCTTTTCCGTGGTAGACATGAACTGTTAGAATGCCCACCTTCTCTTCCGTGGTAGACATGAACTGTTAGAATGCCTACCTTCTCTTCCGTGATAGACATGAAGTGCTTGAAGACCTCTGACTGAGACACGACAGGATGTTGACACATTCTCTCAATCCACTGTCGCAGCTGCTGCATCCGCTGACTGATGAAGTCGTCCTCATAGCGACCTGGACAACATCACAACATTAGCAGAAATAGGTTTACAGAAAGACTTGCTGGCAACTGAGACTCAGCATTTATATTTTGTGAATTTATAGTTAACAGTAAAGGTACGAAGTCTGACCATTTTCATCATAAATCATGTAATAGTATAAACTGTATATATTTTAATGTCTTGACAGCCCAAATGTGTTTTAATGAACCATATTCTTTTTATATATAATTTGATTGTTATGTTTATGCCATTCAGCATGTTATGTTTATGCCATTCAGCATGTTATGTTTACGCCATTCAGCATGTTATGTTTATGCAGTTCAGCATGTTATGTTTATGCCATTCAGCATACTATGTTTATGCCATTCAGCATGTTATGTTTATGCAGTTCAGCATGTTATGTTTATGCCGTTCAGCATACTATGTTTATGCCATTCAACATGCTATGTTTATGTCGTTCAGCATGCTATGTTTGTGCCATTCAGAATGCTATGTTTATGCCATTCAGCATGCTATGTTTATGCTGTTCAGCATGTTATGTTTATACCGTTCAGTATGTTATGTTTGTGCCATTCAGCATGTTATGTTTATGCTGTTCAGCATGTTATGTTTGTGCCATTCAGCATGTTATGTTTATGCCGTTCAGCATGCCATGAAAACATGATATTCATGGCATAACATTAAACAGTTAACAGTATATTATATGAACAAACAGTGGTTATAGCTCATTTAGAAGGTGAAGATGTTAGAAGATGTAGTTCATAACATGATTTTACGATAAAAACGAGAAGATTTTGAAACAATCTGATAACCCATTACTGTGAACCAATTTAGTTGTGTGTGCCAAATGTGAAGGCTTCTGTAAAAACGAGTGAGTTACTTAATGGTGCACAATGTTTTAGAAGATCTTTTTGTCTAGTCTCCATTGAGCCGAGTGTGTTGTTACATAAAACTACATTTGGCCTTTCTTTATTTTCTGTTTTGTGTATAACGCCCACCTGCAGTGACAGGTGACATAAACTCTTTACCTGTGACTTGTTTGTCAGGCAGGGGGGGAATCGCCATAGTTGTGAACTTCTCCTCGAGTCGATCATGTAACCAATCGAAATGCTTGTAGCGTCGACTCACTTGGATGTTGCTAAACTAAAACACACAACACATGCGATGAACATAAACCAAATCACACACACAAGTGTTGATGAGTTTTCCAACCTGAGTACCTGAAGTCAACAAGTCATCAAACCTGACGTCAACAAGTCATCCAACCTGACATCAACAAGTCACCCAACATGGCGTCAACATGTCATCCAACCTGACATCAACAAGTCACCAACCTGACATCAACAAATCACCAACCTGACATCAACAAGTCACCAACTTGATGTCAACAAATTATCCAACCTGGCGTCAACATGCCATGCAACCTGACGTCAACAAGTCACCAACCTGATGTCAACAAGTTATCCAACCTGACATCAACAGGTTATCCAACCTGATGTCAACAAGTTATCCAACCTGATGTCAACAAGTCATCCAACCTGATGTCAACAAGTCATCCTAAATTATGTCAACAAGTTATCCAACCTGATGTCAACAAGTTATCCAACCTGATGTCAACAAGTCATCCAAAATTATGTCAACAAGTTATCCAACCTGATGTCAACAAGTTATCCAACTTGATGTCAACAAGTCATCCAAACATGATGTCAACAAGTTATCCAACCTGATGTCAACAAGTTATCCTACCTGGCGTCAACATGCCATCCAACCTACTGTCACCATCCAACCTGACATCAACAAATCACCAACCTGATGTCAACAAGTCATCTAACCTGGTGTCAACAAGTCACCAACCTGATGCCAACAAGTCATCCAACCTGACGTCAACAAGTCATCAATCTGATGTCAACAAGTCATCCAACTTGGTGTTAACAAGTCACCAACCTGGTGTCAACAAGTCACCAACCTAATTCCAACAAGTCATCCAACCTGGTGTCAACAAGTCACCAACCTGATGCCAACAAGTCATCCAACCTGACGTCAACAAGTCATCAATCTGATGTCAACAAGTTATCCAACCTGGCGTCAACACGCCATCCAACCTGGCATCAACACGCCATCCAACCTGGCATCACCATCCAACCTGGCATCAACATGCCATCCAACCTAGCATCACCATCCAACATGACATCAACAAGTCACCAATCTGACGTCAGCAAGTCACCAACCTGATGTCAACAAATCATCCAACCCAACGTCAACATGTCATCCAACCTGACAATTATCAGGTAGCCTGCCAACAGTGGTCATCACTGGGACTGACTACACAATATGTCCATCAGGTCTTGACATTAACACTGGCCCGGTGCCTTTTTGGGGCATGTCGAGCCAGTTCGGGCCATATGTTTTCACCATCCACCCCAACTTGACTCCAGGGATCACCCAGGTGTAGCAACCAGTACATGATCACAAACAGGTTCTCTATGAATGAATCTGTCCAAATTCACTGTCTGTTATGCACATTGGCCAGGTGCTGCTATGGACAGTTCGTGGATAATAAAAACTAACAGCAAGTCATTGAAGACTTACAAAAGTATCAACAATACCAGGGTTGACTGAATTACTTTAATTTTGTACTTGAGTAAAAGCAAAAGTAATTCACCTAAAAACTACTTGAGTCAAAGTAAAATTACTTTTTAAAAAAGTACTAAAACTACTTTTCAAAAGTATTTGAAGTAAAAGTAGAAGTAAAAGTACAACACTTAGAAATGACAACAACATCATGAGTAATATTATATAAATTACACAGCTTGCATCTGACAACTGTTTTGCAACCACTCTGCCTATAACAAAATGTTCCCAGACAGCCTTAGCTTGTCAATCGGTCTACCACCCTTAAACATGGTGCTCATTTGGATGCTTGGAAAATTACATTATCATTAATTAGAGCTCACAACATCAAATAATTCCAGTTAAATACAGAACTTAATTAATGATGAGGCACAATCTGTCTTTTTATCGACTTGTTCCACTGGGGAATGGTAGGAGCTAGATTGTACAACAGGATATGTATACGCAGGTATGATTGTATCTGAGTAGGTTGAGGGTCAGTCCAGTACTAGTAGTAGCCTCTCAGGGAAACTGGTCAGAGGCAATACAACCTAGCACTGCCCATAGTAAAATTAACAAAGACACCTGATGCCTAGCTGATGAAGCCATCTGGCTTGTGAACCCCCACTTTCTCATGTCTTCCCAGACATGTCTTATCCTCTCACACAAGCATTGAAACAACAAGCTTTAGCAGCTAGCTGTGTTGGTTACCTGGTACCAGCTGGGGCTAGAATTGATTAGAAGACAGACCAGTGCAACAGAGGAATGCTGTTGCTAATTGCAATTAAAAGTGCCCTGTCAGGGCCCCTGTCCCTGTCCATGATATTATGGGTCAGCTTGAATAAGCCATTGGCATTGCTGGGAAAAGATGCTGTCACATGGCAGAGTATCAATTCTTAACTTTTTAGTTCTGTAGAATAATCATTATTATAAATTTATTAAACATCTCAATATGAATTTTATTCGTGAAAGTCAAATGCTGTTTAATGCTGCCGTAAGCCGGTAAAGCCGTTGCGGACAATGGGCGAAAATCGGTTCTCGTTCTCAATCCACGATGCGCGTTCGCTCACGAATATCAGAATTGTGTCAGTGTATGGGGATTATTAATACACTGTCGAAATTGCAAATTTTAATATTTATAATATGTATTGGAAACTTACTGATTAATAGTTTATATGGTGCAATGGAGACATTTGCATCGTGGTTTGAGATGATGTTCAAGCGTTGTGTGCTCAAAGTGACATTTCATGTCAACGGCCTTGACCTGACCTATGCCAATATTTGGCAGACTTCGTTCACTGACGTAGATTTAAAACAGTGATTGCATCGATTTCCCAAAGAGAGGATAGTATGCAAATCTGATCGCGAACTGGCCTGGACTGGATGATATTAATAGCTTTTGGCCTGGCGACTATGAGCAGAAAATATATTGCGAAGTAAATAAAAGTAACGGAGTAAAAAGTCGCATTACTTTAGATAAAACTACTTCGTTACAAATAAAAGTATTTAGTTAAAATGCTTCTTCGTTACATGCCAATTACTTGAAATAACTACTCAAGTATTGTAACGAAGTACTTTTACTTCATTACATGCCAACCCTGCACAATACACAGGTGTCTGTCACAGGCAAGTGTCTGTTATAACAGGTGTGCGCCATAGAAAGTTGTCCGCTATGTCAAAGACAGGTGTCTGATATGACAGGTGTTCAGTATGGGCAGGTGTTTGCTGTGGACAGGTGTTTGCTACAGACGTTATAGAGAGGTGTCCGTTATAGACAGGTACTTGTTATACACAGATGTCTGCTATGACAAGTTTTACTGCATACACTGTATGACACAAGGCTTACTGTAGGCGTGAGCTGGTAGGCAATAAAGCTCTTCATGCCGTGGTATTTGCTCTCTTTCTTCGGGGACTTGATCTCACATGAGTAGGCTTCAGCAGCAGGCTGCCAACACGGACCATCAGCAGTCTCCTGAACACATAAGAACAGTTGTGGCTACATACATTGTGCACATGTACAGCTATAAATCTTTCAGAATTACAATTGCTGAAATCCACTTAGAGCATCTGCCTTACTTAGAATGGCATTAGTAATCTAACATGAAGAACAAAGTTACAAAAAGAAATGCGAATTAGAAAGTTGTCACAATGTGGTTTATGAGATTGAGTCTGGATTTATCAAATGCCCCTTTGTTCAGTAGCATACGGTAGTCTTCGTAAATAGTGCTGCCATATAATGTACGGCAGGGAGTGATATTTGCACAATGCAAAGGTGCCACCTGGTGACTATACTCGAACTATATAACTACTTGAGTGAATTTATACCATTAGAATTTAAACATAATTCCTTTGGTTGGGATGGTCAAATTTAGTATGTATAGAACCCCTTTTATATGAAGAATATAATGGTGTCATTGGGAATCATATTAAGTGAAGGTATAAGGATTCTGATACATGAACTAGTCAGTTGTTGATTGGCAAGCAAGCCAGGTGTGACAAACCAATTGACACCTCTGACAGGTGCTAGACAGCTCAGAATTTTTGTTTTATTAATATAACGCACTAAGGTAGGAGTTGAATGATACAATTAATAGCGTTGTTACCGTCTTAATATAGAGATTCGGGTGATATCAAATTTATAAGAAATTGGTATAATTTGAGGTATATATTTGAGTATCTGAAGACTGGTTGGTTATATAATGCGCTATTTTAGAACTGAAGTTTTGTATAGTACCCCGAAGTCCTAGGAACGTGATGTCACAATCCAAGGGATGGTTTAGTTTGCATTAAGCTCTGCTATAGGTTAGTTAGACTTCTGGCCCAATATGGCCACCTAAGTATTTAATGAATTTAAGGAAGTTAGGAGCAGACTATTAATTTGTGCAGTGCTGGAAAGTTGCGAAATCGTCTTGTCTCCTAGACATGGGGGGCTAATGACAAATATTGATTTTATTTTCGCCTGTGTCTTGTGTCTGTAACTTCATCATTAAGTGACTTGATCCAACTTTGTGTATATGGGTTGTGATTGCTACTACAAGAGTTGATCACTCTTTGTCACATCTTCGAATGTCTTCGATTTACGTGGTCAACATTCCTCTCTGTCGAGACGTCTTATGCTCTACCTGACTTCTCTTGATGGATCTTCTAGTATTACAAGCACCACCAGAATTTGTCTCTATTTACACATTGTTGGGACCTGAACCACGCGTGGGTGAGTTAACATTTGTTGCATTATCATTCAACAATGCCACGCGAGACATCTTCTCGTCTGCTGCCGTCACGCCTCACTGCATGAGAGTGACGCTGTCCTGTCCACAACCTACTCATTCGACTGATCTTCGTGATGTTTCAACATTCGACGACACTTTGTGCAACTGACTCTGCATATGTGTGTCGCAGTCACGTCCGCTGCCGCTGTCCCATCACTTCCGCTGCCGCCGTCATGTCACGTTCGCTGCTGCCGTCACGTTCGCTGCTGCCGACAGCCTGACATGTCATGTTCTCTGCTGCTTTCATTGCTACTTCAATGGTTGAGCTGCCAATTGCGTGAATTAATACTATATGCCGTTATGTGTTTACTGTATGCTGTTACGTGTTAAATTGATCTTGTTTCCTATTTTATAAACGGGATTCCAACTGGATTCTCAACTATCATCCACGCTTCTTGTTGTGTTTATATTCCACCCTACATTGATGCACCTGAGCTTTTGACATGAGCCAATCACTTTGTTTTCCACCGCCCATACTAAAATCAAAACTTGACAAAAGTGTAAAATGAGAGAACATACCATAATTGTGATGATGAGTGAGGGGTCAACTGGAGGGATCAAGGTCGTGTCAAACAGATATGCTTCCCCGCCCTGCTTGGCAAAACCTGAAAACCTGAAACATCAATATGTCAATAGGTAAATAACAATTGAAAACAGCTTTTAACACCTTAGCCTTAGGGCCAATATAACTAACCATTAAAAACATAATTGTAGCATTAATGTTTAATTTATTATGCTTCACAGTATACTTACAACATCTATAAAGAAAACACATTATAGAAGATAAACATTTTGGTAGTATTTTCGTGGTATCTTCATTATAAATATTATAGTGATCATAATATTGTGTTCACTACATGCACTGCACATGTTTTTAATTATTTTGTTTCACTGTTGTAATGTTTTGTTCCACTGGAATGGATTTTTTTGTGTTACATATATTTGGGTCATTCCGTGTCAAATCAACCAATTTTCAGGAAATTTCAAAAGTTGATGTCTCAGAATTTGTTAAAATATAACCAATGAATAAGTAGCTATGTCTGAGCACTTCTACAAAAGATCTAAGCAATGACATCCAAATTGTGTCTGTAATGCCCCATAATGTGAACAGCGGGTAAGCACCAAAAAAATGCACCCGTTATTTTGATCAGCTTTCAGGTGCTTCTAACTTAAGAAGTTTACAAGTTACACATCTGAAATTAGCCAAATATTGGTACAAATTATCTATGCAAAATTCAAGTTTGATAGGAACAAAGGACAATGGGTATACTGGGTGCACGGAAATGGAAAAGAACATTTAAAAAACAATTCTGAGAAGGATTCAGCAGTCTGCATTTCATTGTGATACAGTACAATGTCCAAATTGCCACCATCTATTGTCAGGGATACTGACAATAACCTACTAGTTCAGTAGACTTCTATTGTTGCTATATTTTCAGAATAATTCAGCCTTAAACTTTTAAAGGTGCTTAATCAATTTGATTTTTTTGATAGTCTCATCTCAAATTAAGTTTGCAAAAAACCAAACCTACCTAGTATCCATTACGACATGCTACCTCATTTGTGACACTTTCGTATGTAGTTTTTTAAATCATCAGAAAAACTTTTAAATTAGTTAATGCTTGTTCCATCATTTACTGAAGTGAAAATCGAAATGCTGAAAAATCACGATTTTGTTCCTTGATGAAATTCTGTAACTTTGTCATGTGATCGGCGAGAGGATGGAGGTCACGCCCATGATCAGCATTGACCCACACAGTGTTTACCATTTTGGATATCCAATATTTTGATCCTTACCAGATCTAGCGACTAAAGTCAATTCTTTCGATGATTTGAACAAAAATAGGCATTTTTATTAAATCAACTGCGGATATTACATAAACTATTTACACATTACATATTTGGACACCATGAACCAGATTTGCGATAGTTTAAATTAGTTGAAGAAGCAGTTTTAACTTTTCTATATTATGCGAATTTCAGCACCCAAAATGAGAATTTGGGAAAAGTCCTGACTACCATTTTTTTTAAACTGTGCATAGTCCTTTATAAGCATATTAACATTACAGGATGGTGTTCTGTCTCATTTAATTTATATTGCAGCTGAAAGCTACTGCTCTGCCCAATGGTGTTTTCTCCTAAATTTCTCCCAAATTAGCTAAAAATATCTAAAATAAATGTCCATTTGCAAGCAAATCCTTAGTTTTTTGCAGAAGTGCTCAGGTATAGCTACTTATTCACTGGTTAAAATTTAAGTAAATTCTGAGACATCAACTTTTTGACCATTGGTTGATTTGACACGGAATGAGTCATTTGAAAGTATACAAGACATACAGCTTCAACCCTAATTTTCATGTCTATTTTATCTATGTACTTTATATTCTACTTATCCACATATTGCATTAATCGTAATGAACTCTTGAGTGGCTCTAAACTAAATTAAAAGTTATTTAATTTAATTTTATTCATGCTCATAAAAAGTTTGTCAACATTATTTGATGTTTTTAATAAAATAAATCTTCAGTTTAAAACTCCTTCCACAATTAAATGGTTTCACTTGTTATGAAAAACCAAACCTATCTAATATCCACTATGACATATGTTAGCTCACTGGTGCAAATGTGTTGATTAGTTTTGAAAAAAAAACATTAGAAAAATTATTAAATTGTTTTTGCCTGGGCCAAGCAGAAATTCATCAAAAAAGAGCAAAAATAGCTTCACCTCTATATATTTTCACAACTTACCCAGTCTAACTATCAAAGTCAATTCTTTCGATGAGTGTAGCAACAGTATGCTCTCTTTTACAATAACAACTGCTTAAGCCACTGACACACTACAGATCAGAATATCAATGACCTGATTCATGACTGGCTAAAGGCTAAATCAATGGAGGAGGAAGTCTGAATATCATTTACTACAGGAGCATCAAAGCTTTGTTGTGAATTTCCAACCTTTAGCCCACATTCACTGGCATAAGTGTACTTCATTCACTGGCATAAGTGTACTTCACACAATTTGGACCTAGTACTGAATAGGTGACCACAGAATGACATTAAACTGGCACAGAACCATCTCCTAAGTGTGCCACTCTAGGGTTCTCAGTGTGGCTATAAGTCTTCCACCACAATCAAGTGTTGTCACCTGTGTAAGTGGCCCACACTCAGACTGATGGCTCATTGCCTACTGTCACCTGTGTAAGAGGCCCATACTCAGACTGATGGCCCACCGCCTACTTTCACCTAGCTGAGTTGCCCAGCATTGTAAGGGAGAAAAGGCAGCGGCTGCAAGAGCTTATGACTCCTTGCACCACCCAGGCAAGTGTTGGTAGTGGGTACAATGAGGCTTTTGACTCCTTGCACCACCTAGTCAAGTGTTGGTAGTGTGTACATTGGGGCTTATGACTCATTGCACCACCCAGGCAGGTGTGTACAGTGGGGCTTATGACTCCATGCACCACCCAGTCAAGTGTTGATAGTGTGTACAATGGGGCTTATGACTCCGTGCACCACCTAGTCAAGTGTTGGTAGTGTGTACAATGGGGCTTATGACTCCGTGCACCACCCAGTCAAGTGTTGGTAGTGTGTACAATTGGGCTTATGACTCTTTGCACCACCCAGTCAAGTGTTGGTAGTGTGTACAATGGGGCTTATGACTCCTTGCACCACCCAGTAGTGTGTACAATGAGTCCTTGCACCACCCAGTAGTGTGTACAATGAGTCCTTGCACCACCCAGTAGTGTGCACAATGAGTCCTTGCACCACCCAGTAGTGTGTACAATGAGTCCTTGCACCACCCAGTAGTGTGTACAATGAGTCTTTGCACCACCCAGTAGTGTGCACAATGAGTCCTTGCACCACCCAGTAGTGTGTACAATGAGTCTTTGCACCACCCAGTAGTGTGCACAATGAGTCCTTGCACCACCCAGTAGTGTGCACAATGGTTACAACATGCCCCAAAACTTATGTGAACATTTTGCGTGTAACTCAGAACAATCGTAGAAAACATATGTAGTGCTGCCAACAACAATATGAACTATTATTGTTCAGAGTCTACGTGAAACATCCACATAAGTTCCTTCATAATATCCCTACCCGGGAATTTCAAATTTGTTTCAAGCGAAACAAAAGTCATGGTTGCGGGGCTTTGTGCTTTTAAGAGATAATAAAAACTAATCATGTTCAACTAAAATCAAGAATATCACATCATATCACGTCAGTGGTTAACTCAGAATGTGTTCTAAAAGTGGGAGATTCCAGTCATTTTTCCAGCTGACATGTTAACCAGCGAGACCAATAAGTTGACATGTTAATCAGCGAGACCAATAAGTTGACATGTTAACCAGCAAGACCAATAAGTTGACATGTTAATCAGCGAGACCAATAAGTTGACATGTTAACCAGCACGACCAATAAGTTGACATGTTAATCAGTGAGACCAATAAGTTGACATGTTAACCAGCGAGACCAATAAGTTGACATGTTAACCAGCGAGACCAATAAGTTGACATGTTAACCAGCGAGACCAATAAGTTGACATGTTAATCAGCGAGACCAATAAGTTGACATGTTAACCAGCGAGACCAATAAGTTGACATGTTAACCAGCGAGACCAATAAGTTGACATGTTAACCAGCGAGACCAATAAGTTGACATGTTAATCAGCGAGACCAATAAGCACATGTGCAGCTCTATGAACATCGGGTAACCTAGACTATTCGTGACATATTTAAGTGAGGCCGGTATGCATGGAACCAACACATGGTATCAAACAGATGTGTTATTTTCTCTGAAAGAGGACTAGTTTAGTAAAAAAGGCCAAAATATGTTACATAAGTTGAGTTTGGATGCAAACAGCATGGCCATTACATATCCTATTGGCAAATATAGGAAAATGTGCATACATAAATATTTTTATTTGGTGAGCAAATTTTGCTAGACTTTGACACTCGTGATGTATAGGGTTATATAACAGTACTGCACGGGCAATGAAATTAAGATACTGTGTGTTCAACAAGCTTTTCCTAGTAAATCATTGGCGTAATATTCTTCATTAATTTATGGTGCTGTTGAGTGTCAAAATCAGCGAATTGTGACGGTTGGCACCCTTTCAGCACACAGGACAAGTGGGTTATTGAACAAGCCTGCACTGAACAAGCTGGAAAATCAACCATGCCTGACCAGCCACTGAATGTGTCCGAAACCGTGACAAATTAAACAAAACTGCAATCATCTACCTGACTAACATGTCTGTACAGTACACCCGCACTAAACCATGAGCCATTGCAGCCAGCATTGGAAAAAGAAAACTGTCAACGCTGCCTCTAAAAACACTGTGCTTGCTATGATCACAAGAGACATGTGCAACAGCTAGAATAAAGAGAGGGACCACTACAGGTGTCAAACACTTCTGTGTCATCCCAATCGTCAAATCTACATACAGAGACATGCCTGTGTGAACCATCGTCGGTGCAAATACTGCAAACCTGGTGCAAGTAAAATCTCCATTAGGCACGACTGTGAACTGAGATTCATCCATTGGAATGCTTGCAGTGTGTATAATAAGCTGGATAAGTTGCGATTCACAATGAATGATACAAAACGTGAAGCAGATGTGTTGGGCATCACAGAAACTTGGCTGAACTCGACCTACAGTCAAAGCTCTGTTGCAATCAATGGCTATAACACAGAGAGAAGAGATAAGACCACTGGAAGGGGTGGAGGCATGGCTGAGTATCTCCATGATGTTGTACCATATTCACGTAGACCAGATCTGGAGAGCGAACAACTGGAGGCTCTCCGGGTGGAAATAAAGTTTCCTTGCTCAAAGGGTATGCTGTTGGGAATGATATACAGACCACAAGACAATGCCAATAGGCATTCGATCTTGTGAACCACACTATCCTACTGGAGAAATTGGCCATCTTCATATGTAAAGTACAGACAAGCACAACTGGTTTCAAAGTCAATAAAAGAACTCGCCCCACAACAGATATGTGGGATGTTTCAGCCAGTCTGAAGTGTCTCTAATCGAGGCACTTGATCTCACACAAAAGGAGGCTTGCACATACCACAAGCACGAACTCAAATATTCAAAACTTCAATAGCTGTCACTGGTCCGAAGATATGGACACGCACATGTATTTATATAGTAGTTATTTATTTTTAAATCATGACATTTAGGAAAATAAAATGTATATTTTATAAGGTTTAGCGTGAATAATGTTATTATTATTAAACGCTTGTCTTAATAACTTGCATAGGTGACTAGGCCCAAAACTATGACTTCTGTTTCCCTTTAATGGATCCCTGAGCATGCATACAAAATGTCAGCCACGTAGATGTGAAATTGAAGGAGATATTGAGGAACAGGCAGGCAGGCAGGCAGGCAGGCAGGCAGGCAGGCAGGCAGGCAGGCAGGCAGGCAGGCAGGCAGGCAGGCAGGCAGGCAGGCAGGCAGGCAGGCAGGCAGGCAGGCAGGCAGGCAGGCAGGCAGGCAGGCAGGCAGGCAGGCAGGCAGGCAGGCAGGCAGGCAGGCAGGCAGGCAGGCAGGCAGGCAGGCAGGCAGGCTGGCTGGCTGGCTGGCAGGCAGGCAGGCAGGCAGGCAGGCAGGCAGGCACAGGTACAATCTGTTTTATAGCATAGATTACCCAACCTTAATGGGCCACTGGGATACAATTAACTTTCAGCTTTTTGTTACGGTGATTTAATGAAACCCATCATTCAGAACTTTTTATATATCCATTTTTGAGATGCACAATAATGACTTGTGCTAATGTTGCACGAGCCAACATTATGTGTATAAATGAACAAAATGTTTATTTATCTGCTTTAATTTGTTTGTTTATTCATATGAAGAGGACACGCTATGGTAATAACTGCAATGACAATCACTCTCCTGAGATTGGTATTTAGCAATGAGTGCAGTCAGTAGCACCCGTTAGACGACAGCAAGGAAGGCCTACACAAAGGAGTGCTGGTGTCAGATCAAATATTCACCAAATTGAAATATTCACCCTGGGGTGAAGGTTTCGCTATGAAATGTTCACTCCTTCTATGAAATAGTCACCTCCCCAATTAATATTATGTAGGAACTTATATTGCAAATGTTACCAATTCGGAATGCATTAATTAATATTTGTAGAGCAACTTGTGATTATTCACATATCTTAAAATATATATTTGTGATATTGATTTTACAGCGAACACCTTTTTGTACAGTTGCTGTTTATTTAAAACTCTTATTCTAACTATATGCATGAATCAAACTAAAACACACATTTTAAAACCAATTAATAAAAAATTGCTGACATGAAGGGTGGAGTATATTTTAATTGTAGGGGTGAATATTCCATTATGAAATCAGCAATTGGAGGGGTGGGGATTTACACTCCTCCAAATAGAAGGTATGTTACAAGTGGTCACAAGCCATAGATGCAACCAAGGTGTGTACTACAGGCCACTTACCTGCCAAACTTCCTCACTGTGCCGTACTTGTGTGCGTCTGAGCTAGTACTGCCTGTCCGATGTCTGGAGGCCTGTGACTTACTGTTGCCACCACGGTGCGGGTCCTACAAGATGCAGAGAGAGAGGACTAACTGGCAGTACAACTTTCAGTATATGTAATCCACCCATCAGCATCGGTCCAGGGAGGGCCGGGGCAATCCTGGCTTTTATACAGTCATCATCAGCTGTCCATTGTGGCTGACGAAGCTGTCCATTGTGGCTGTCCATTGTGGCTGACGAAGTGGGTTGTCACAGAGTGTCTGTGCGGAGTGTGTGAGGCAAGACCAGTACTGGAGTGAAAGGCATGCTCCCAGTGCTGGCAGGTCTAATGATGTGTGGTGTCTGTACTGGAAGGGTGGCAGGTCTAATGATGTGTGGTGTCTGTGCTGGAAGGGTGGCAGGTCTAATGATGTGTGGTGTCTGTGCTGGAAGGGTGGCGGGTCTAATGATGTGCGGTGTCTGTGCTGGAAGGGTGGCAAGTCTAATGATGTGTGGTGTCTGTGCTGGAAGGGTGACAGGTCTAATGATGTGTGGTGTATGTGCTGGAAGGGTGGCAGGTCTAATGATGTGTGGTGTCTGTGCTGGAAGGGTGACAGGTCTAATAATGTGTGGTTTCTGTACTGGAAGGATGACGGGTCTAATGATGTGTAATGTCTGTGCTGGAAGGGTGGCAGGTCTAATGATGCGTGGTGTCTGTGCTGGAAGGGTGGCAGGTCTAATGATGTGTGGTGTCTGTGCTGGAAGGGTGACAGGTCTAATGATGTGTGGTGTCTGTGCTGGAAGGGTGGCAGGTCTAATGATGTGTGGTGTCTGTGCTGGAAGGGTGACAGGCCTAATGATGTGTGGTGTATGTGCTGGAAGGGTGGCATGTCTAGTGATGAGTGGTGTCTGTGCTGGAAGGGTGGCAGGTCTAATAATGTGTGGTTTCTGTACTGGAAGGATGACGGGTCTAATGATGTGTAACGTCTGTGCTGGAAGGGTGGCAGGTCTAATGATGTGTGGTGTCTGTGCTGGAAGGGTGACAGGTCTAATAATGTGTGGTGTCTGCGCTGGAAGGGTGGCATATCTAATAATGTGTTATGTCTGTGTTGGAAGGGTGGCATGTCTAGTGATGAGTGGTGTCTGTGCTGGAAGGGTGACAGGTCTAATGATGTGTGGTGTATGTGCTGGAAGGGTGGCATATCTAATAATGTGTTATGTCTGTGTTGGAAGGGTGGCATGTCTAGTGATGAGTGGTGTCTGTGCTGGAAGGGTGACAGGTCTAATGATGTGTGGTGTCTGTGCTGGAAGGGTGACAGGTCTAATAATGTGTGGTGTCTGTGCTGGAAGGGTGGCATATCTAATAATGTGTTATGTCTGTGTTGGAAGGGTGGCATGTCTAGTGAGGAGTGGTGTATGTGCTGGAAGGGTGACAGGTCTAATGATATGTGATGCATGTGCTGGAATGGTGGCAGGTCTAATGATGTGTGGTGTCTGTGCTGGAAGGGTGGCATGTCCAATAATGTGTGGTGTCTGTGCTGGAAGGATGGCAGGTCCAATGATTGGTGATGTCCGTGTTGGAAGGGTGGCAGGTCTAATGATGTATAATGTCTGTGCTGGAAGGGTGGCAGGTCTAATGATGTGTGGTGTATGTGCTGGAAGGGTGGCAGGTCTAATGATGTGTGGTGTATGTGCTGGAAGGGTGGCATGTCTAATGATGTGTGGAGTCTGTGCTGGAAGGATGGCAGGTCTAATGATGTATAATGTCTGTGCTGGAAGGGTGGCAGGTCTAATGATGTGTGGTGTCTGTGCTGGAAGGATGGCAGGTCTAATGATGTGGTGTCTATGCTGGAAGGGTGGCATGTCCAATAATGTGTGGTGTCTGTGCTGGAAGGATGGCAGGTCCAATGATTGGTGATGTCCGTGTTGGAAGGGTGGCAGGTCTAATGATGTATAATGTCTGTGCTGGAAGGGTGGCAGGTCTAATGATGTGTGGTGTCTGTGCTGGAAGGGTGGGTATGACGAGTATTTCTTTTCTGTTGGTAAATGATCTTCGTTTGGACATCCGCATCACTCACCAAACTGGTTGGTTCAATGCTTCACATTTCCAGCTGTTGGTACTGATCTCAGCAGCATTGATATGCCACTTGAGGACGCCTTTGTACCGTGTATACAGTAAAATACTGTCCAAGGAAGGTTGACATTTTGACTTAAGACTGAAGACCAGGGTTCAGAGATCTGAAGTGGTGTGGTATATGCCCCTTGGAGTCCAATTAAACCCATACTGTGTGGCCAGTCATGGTGCTGTCAATGTCATGTCTTCATTAATTATACACAACTGAGTTGTCTGTTGTAGCTACAGCACTTCCAGCAATTGCTGGAGTCAAACAAATGTCCCCAAAGGTTGACAGGTGATATATGTGTGCATGCAAATGGTGTGTTTACTACAAATCTTGAAACATGAACACAGCATTTTCGCTGGTGAAATGTTGTATGTGACCTCATTTGACTGATAACTATGTAATCCTAATAAGTTAGTTTCAGCAAATGCACCATCAAGTCTTATAATTGGTTCAATTATCTCTATTATCAGAATTATGGGAGAACATCAGATATCATTAGTGAATGATTATCATGGGGACCATCTCATATTTTAACATTCCATTCAGAGTGGTGGTCATTTCACAATAAACATATCATTATACTGTGATGACTGACCAGTACTATAAGCGACCATAGATGATCAGTATGGCAAAGGATCATACAACATTTCCGCTGACCAGTCTCACAGGGGGACCATTTCAAAGTTGACACTCACCGACGTCTCTGTGTTAACACTTGAGTCATCGTCGTCGTCATCATCATCCCAATCATCATCATCCCAATCCTCGTAACTCTCCTGTTTTGTGATAGCGTCCCTGTCATTATGGTTTGTTTGCGCTGGTTTTGCTGGTGGTTGCCACGGTCGTGATGGAGGCACTTTCTTCTGTTCTGCTATGTCGGGTTGCTGAGGCCGATTCCAGGATTGGGAGGATTGGATCACCATGGCAGGGGGCGGGGGAGGGGGGATGTTTGGCTCGGGGAAAGATGTGATCTGAAATGTACACAAATGTACACTGGCAATGTCACTAACATCCACATAAAATAATTATCGTTCTAGTTCCATTAATTGCCAAAAGTATACTTTTAAAACTACAACTAGTCTTGAGATTTAAAAAAAGTTGGTGTATTCAGATAACAACAGACTGAATACTTTTCACATAAATCACCACTGTACAGTCTAGCCAAGGGTGCACTGTACAGTCTAGCCAAGGGTGCACTGTACAGTCTAGCCAAGGGTGCACTGTACAGTCTAGCCAAGGGTGCACTGTACAGTCTAGTCAAGGGTGCACTGTACAGTCTAGCCAAGGGTGCACTGTACAGTCTAGCCAAGGGTGCACTGTACAGTCTAGCCAAGGGTGCACTGTACATTCTAGCCAAGGGTGCACTGTACAGTCCCTGTGGACTTCATTCAACTGAAATTGCCACACACTGCAGTGTTGCAGTTTGTGTTGCGTTGGGCTACTACTAGTCTACTACAGGTGGTGTACCTGCAAGCAGTTCATCTATATTCACTACTTGTCTATATTCACTATCTCTTTTGTATTTTTTCCATCAATTCCATGCAGTGCATTCCTAGTTCACAAAGCTGTCACCTGGGGCAAACACATCAAACAACATAATTATGCCCTTGCAGGACTATGATTGACAGCTTGGTCTATTTCTCAGATGGTTTGGTTAGCTAAGGTTAGTGGGCCACCAGCATAAAATATGTTTGACTATAATGCAGTATATGTAATTAATCAGTGTTGTGTTGCATCAGTGGTGATTGAATTACAATGGTTTATTGGTGCACACAACTTTTTCCCCACTGATTACCGTAAATTCTGTATTTGTAGCCGCACCCCTAATTAAAGCCGCACCCCGACTTTTGACATAAACCCCGACTTTCCTCCGCACCGTTTGTTGCAGGCAAAAACCTTATTTAAAGCCGCACCCGGACTTTGAGCCAAGACCGTTTTAACGCGCTTCGTGTGACGAATTTCCGTAGCGCACACAATTAGGAACAATGTAGATGGGTTCCGCAAAAAAGTTATAACTTTGCTAATAATTATCATAAACGAATGAATGAGGTCTAATTTTATTGTTAAAAGAGTCTCTAATGTAATGCAATGATAATAAATATATCACATTATATAATCATGGGAATATTACTATGTGAATTTCGTCAAAACGGAAAACAAAGATGAACAAATATCACCGTGCTACCAGATAATAACTGGGTGGCTGAATGCCCATACACCCAGTGGGAGAAATGTAGCTATATATGTTGGCTATACAATAAAGCTCAAATTATTCAAATATGTTGAGAAGTTTTGTTTGTATGACGTTTTATGTAGAACTATGTATAACGTTGCATGTATTGCAGCAGATTAAAAAGACTATCCGGGGTCTGTCTGTTGTTGTGCCAGCTGTTTCAACTTCAAAGGTGTTTGAGTGACAGCCGGTAACTATGTAATAACTGGACATCTCGATCAGCCGGCTGCAGCTGGCGAGAACGGATGTTGTGGTTTTACCTATTTCTTGGAAAGTTCCTGTTGTTGCGTCATCGTTGGCCTACTGCCCTGGTACTCACAAGCATTTGATCAAATGTTAGCGCATTCAATTCAACAAGCCTGGTCATTGTTTATTTACTCTCGAGTTGTTTCTGGGGTTGTGCACTGCTGACTTCACACAACTTTTCAGGGATTATAAAACAGTCTGTTGTCAATGCAATTGTCTCCAACGAATGACGATGCATGTTGATTACATAATCGGCAAGGCGTGACCGTTATTCTCAGAACTACTGATTGACAGATTGGTCTAGTTCGCAGACTGGCACGCGTTAACGGGGCCACTTGCATAGAATACCAGGTGCGTGGGATTATAACACCGTATCTTGTACCAGAGTAAATGTAATTAACTCCAACGAGGCACTGGTAGTGGTGTTGCTTTGACAATGGGACGAAGCCAGCAAGCTTGGAACTCCTCATAAAATAAAAGTAACGCAACTTAAAACATCAAAACCTGAAACCATGCGCGACATCGATGTTGTAATCCCCGGCGGTCTGACGCCGCCAGTACAGCCGTGTGACGTTAGCATCAATCGCCCATTCAAGCAGCAGATGCGACACTTGTGGGAGCATTGGATGATTCATGGCGCTCACTCCCGGTGGCCGCCGTCGTGCGCCGGCCAAGGAGATTCTTGTACAATGGCTCGTGAAGGCGTGGGGTGCGATTCCATCTGCCATGATTGAATACAGCTACAAGAAGTGCCGCATCTCCAACAATGGAACGGGCGACATCATGTTCGAAGATTTTTGCCGGTGCATGCGGCGGCCATGGTCAGCCGACGACTCGTAATCAGACACGGATACTTGGGATGACGCCGACATACCGGTATACCGGCAGCGTTCTTCGACAGCGACGACTAAAGTGATTTTGAAGGAATTTAACTTTGACATGTTTGATCATAGTTTTTGAACACTGCGGACACTGGTTTTTATGTAATTATTTGTGATGCACCAGTGGCAATTGTAATACAAAGTTTTATTGATGCATCCGACTTCGTTTTTTTACTGATTATAAACCGCTATTTTTCGCACTAATAGCCGTTACTACTGACAACCCAATGAGCCAACTTTTGCATTTTTTCGGCAAATTACTGTATTTAAAGCCGCACCCCAACTTTGCGGTCATCATCATCAATTCGGCTACACACTATTGTAATTGAAGCCGCGGCTACAAATACAGAATTTACGGTATAGGCCATTATTAGCACACTATTCTAGCTGTTGCTACTGATAACCATTATAGGCCATTATTACCACACTATTCTAGCTGTTGCTACTGATAACCATTATAGGCCATTATCAGCACACTATTCTAGCTGTTGCTACTGATAACCATTATAGGCCATTATTAGCACACTATTCTAGCTGTTGCTACTGATAACCTTTATAGGCAATTATTAGCACACTATTCTATCTGTTGCTACTGATAACCATTATAGGCCATTATTACCACACTATTCATCTGTTGCTATTGATAACAATTATAGGCCATTATTAGCACACTATTCTAGCTGTTGTTACTAATAACCATTATAAACACACTATTCTAGCTGTTGCTACTGATAACCATTATAGGCCATTATTAGCATACTATTCTAGCTGTTGCTACTGATAACCGTTATAGGCCATTATTAGCACAATATTCTATCTGTTGCTACTTATAACCATTATAACCACACTATTCTAGCTGTTGCTACTAATAACCATTATAAACACACTATTCTAGTCGTTGCTACTGACAACCATTATAGGCCATTATTACCACACTATTCTAGCTGTTGCTATTAATAACCATTATAGGCCATTATTACCACACTATTCTAGCTGTTGCTACGGATAACCATTATAGGCCATTATCAGCACACTATTCTAGCTGTTGCTACTGATAACGATTATAGGCCATTATTAGCACACTATTCTAGCTGTTACTACTAATAACCATTATAGGCCATTATTAGCACACTATTCTAGCCATTGCTACTGATGTAAAGCTTACTACCAAATATGTTTTGTACTAGAATCTGCTGTCGGACATATTGTTAGATTTATAGCACAAAAATACAATGTTAAATTTCTATAGTTATTTTACAAAAATGATGAAAATAACAAATCCTGCAGGAAAACCAGAATGGCTGCATTAAGGTTTATGGATGTCATGTTTTCTTTATAAAGGCACACAAACCTCTTGTTCTAAGTAAGTCACAACTCTAGCTGTATTTTTAAAAGCCATATCACCACACCAATTTAGGCATTTCATGTAACAAGAAACGGGAAAGTTTTCTGACTGTGATATAAAGTTGTAGACCCACTCACCTCTAAGTATGCCTCTGGGACGAGACCCATCTCTCAGAGTGAGTTCACAGCCTCCCACCATCCCTCACCTATATCCTACACTCACCTCTAAGTATGCCTCTGGGACGAGACCCATCTCTCAGAGTGAGTTCACAGCCTCCCACCATCCCTCACCTATATCCTACACTCACCTCTAAGTATGCCTCTGGGACAAGACCAGTCTCTCCGCGTGAGTTCACAGCCTCCCACCATCCTTCACCTATATCCTACAAACACAACACAGAAACATTGGGCCGCAGTGAATGCCAGAGTCTTTCACAGAACCAATGGTCTTCATCTACAAAAACCAATATGGAGGCTGCATCAACTGCTGCCAAAACAACTTGCTATGATACTGGAGTAAGTGCCATGACCACCTTGTCTAGGTGATACTACAGTTCTACATGTCCACACATTACTGTCATTATTATTCTGACTCTTTTCAAGGGCGACTTCTGCCAACATAAAATATTTAATCATATAGAACCTAGAATGATCGTCAATATCCAGGAGGCATGGTTCTATGTGAAAATCTTCTATTATAATTTTAGATTTATTATAAATCATGCTAAGTTAGGGTTACAAATCATGACCGAAACATCGCTGGAAGGTCCTCTATTCTATCTAGCTAGCAGGAACAGCAGTGATCAGACATTTGGCCTCTACCAACAACACTATTCTTTAAAAAGAAGACATACCAAGAAAGACTTACTGCTCACAAAAAGTCATAGGCTCTTGCTGTGTGGAATCTGATTAGCTTTGAGGCCCAAGTACAGATAAAATTAATCTGAGAAATATGGACATGATCAAGAGCATGGGGACTTGTCTCAAGTACTCAGTAGTCATACTTGTCGGTACGTGAATACAGATTTTAAAGGTTTCATTCAAAGTAACTGGCTTTTAATACCTGTAACTAGTTTTGTTCCAATTAATCAATTTCATTGACGACTGTTTGGTTCGTCCAAACAAGAAATTTATCACAATCTTGTGTGATTAATCATTTTGTATTGTATTTGATGTGAGGAGTTGTAAAGACAAGCTGCACTGAAAGAGACACATTTGGAAGGTTTATTCTCAGTTTAAGTAAAAGATTATTAGCTTAAGCTGACCACAACATTCTGCTAACTTTCGTTGGGACTGACATTAAGAAAAATGGGGATCTTCTCAGAAAAAACTTCTATCTATCCAAAGATTACATCACATACAACCTGTTAAAAGATTATGGTTATTTTTAGTGAAATAAAAATTAAAAATTTAAAAACATATAAGCATTTTCCATTAATATTTTTCTAACATATCTAATGCCTACAAGACCTTGCCATTTATGCTAAAATACCATACTAACCTGTCTAGTGATTGTTAGAATTTCGGCATCACCAAACGAGAGTTCCCCTTCTGCACCGCTGGAAAACTCAAAAAGGGCTCTTGCCTGCAAATAGAAGATTATTCTTTTTACAACTGTAACATCCACAGCACCAGGGGTTTGTGGCTTACCATGAGTTACCATGAGTTACCATGAGTTACCATGAGTGGTATCTTAAATCAATTTGGAATTGCACATTGCTCTGAAGCTAAAGCCATCACAACGTGATCTTTCCCATGTACAACTTTCCCATTCAATTTGGTTTGAGAGCAGGAAATCAAACAGTTTAGTTGTATGCCTGCATTTAGTGCATTAGTAACCCATTGACACTCAAATATATCACCCCGGCCAGTCATACAGAGGAGACATACTTACTACTTATTACTTATTTATCCTTTTGATATTCTAAATTCCTAGTTGGTACATAAGGCCACACAGGGGTGACATACCAGGGCAGAAATGGTAGTCACTGCGATTCAAATAACATTCAATATCTTCCCAAACCACCTCTCACAACACAGTATGGATATCATAGTCAGGGTCTTAACATGTGAGAATTCTGGCAGAAAACTACATGTAGAGCACCGACTTACATGTCAGCCTGGGGGAGTGGGCAGTCACGTTTCCTATTTCAGTGCAAGTTGTAAGACATAAACGTAAATGCAGTGTCAGAGATGTCAGATTTGATGCTGAGACTCCCTCTCCCTCACACTAATACTAAGAGAGTCTCCACATAACACCCCCATATTCTACCAGCAGAGACTCACTCTCCCTCAAACTAATACTACCAGAGTCTCCAGCATAACACCCCCATATTCTACCAGCAGAGACTCCCTCTCTCTCACACTAATACTAACAGAGTCTCCACATAACACCCCCATATTCTACCAGCAGAGACTCCCTCTCTCTCACACTAATACCAACAGTCTCCACATAACACCCCCATATTCTACCAGCAGACTCCCTCTCCCTCACACTAATACCAACAGTCTCCACATAACACCCCCATATTTTACCAGCAGACTCCCTCACACTAATACTAACAGTCTCCACATGACACCCCCATATTCTATCACCAGACTCCCTCTCCCTCACACTAATACTAACAGTCTCCACATGACACCCCCATATTCTACCAGCAGAGACTCTCTCTCCCTCAAACTAATACCAACAGTCTCCACATAACACCCCCATATTCTACCAGCAGACTCCCTCACACTAATACTAACAGTCTCCACATGACACCCCCATATTCTACCACCAGACTCCCTCTCCCTCACACTAATACTAACAGTCTCCAGCATAACACCCCCATATTCTACCAGCAGAGACTTCCTCTCTCTCACACTAAAACTAACAGAGTCTCCAGCATAACACCCCCATATTTTACCAGCAGAGACTCCCTCTCTCTCACACTAATACTAACATAGTCTCCACATAACACCCCCATATTCTACCAGCAGAGACTCCCTCTCTCTCACACTAATACTACCAGAGTCTCCATATAACATCCCCATATTCTACCAGCAGAGACTCCCTCTCCCTCACACTAATACTAACAGTCTCCAGCATAACACCCCCATATTCTACCAGCAGACTCCCTCTCCCTCACACTAATACTAACAGTCTCCACATGACACCCCCATATTCTACCACCAGACTCCCTCTCCCTCACACTAATACTAACAGTCTCCACATGACACCCCCATATTCTACCAGCAGAGACTCCCTCTCCCTCAAACTAATACTAACAGAGTCTCCAGCATAACACCCCCATATTCTACCAGCAGAGACTCCCTCTCTCTCACACTAAAACTAACAGAGTCTCCAGCATAACACCCCCATATTCTACCAGCAGAGACTCCCTCTCTCTCACACTAAAACTAACAGAGTCTCCACATAACACCCCCATATTCTACCAGCAGAGACTCCCTCTCTCTCACACTAATACTAACAGAGTCTCCACATAACAACCCCATATTCTACCAGCAGAGACTTCCTCTCTCTCACACTAATACTAACAGAGTCTCCACATAACACCCCCATATTCTACCAGCAGAGACTTCCTCTCTCTCACACTAATACTAACAGAGTCTCTAGCATAACACCCCCATATTCTACCAGCAGAGACTCCCTCTCTCTCACACTAATACTAACAGAGTCTCCAGCATGACAACCCCATATTCTACCAGCAGAGACTTCCTCTCTCTCACACTAATACTAATAGAGTCTCCACATAACACCCCCATATTCTGCCAGCAGAGACTCCCTCCCTCTCACACTAATACTACCAGCATAACACCCCCATATTCTACCAGCAGAGACTCCTTCTCTCTCACACTAATACTAACAGAGTCTCATGCATAACACCCCCATATTCTACCAGCAGAGACTCCCTCTCTCTCACACTAATACTAACAGAGTCTCCACATAACACTCCCATATTCTACCAGCAGAGACTCCCTCTCTCTCACACTAATACTAACAGAGTCTCCACATAACACTCCCATATTCTACCAGCAGAGACTCCCAGATTAGTTAAACTGATACAATAGGTTCATTCCTGTTGGCTTTACATATTCTCCAAGGGGACATCCTTTGATTCCTTCTGTCTCTCACCAGCCAATCCCTCTGGGCCACCGGCTGACGATTCACCCATTATACTGATGTAGGTTTTGTGTTTTTCATATCTAACTTACGTTAATTAACACTGTCTTTATATAGTACCCTGGCTGAAGGCTCTCACTAGAATTTTTCGTTCATAGAGTAGTCATCAATTAAATAAGCCAATGGTCTATGGTTTGAGCCCCAGTCATTAAAGCTGCGTGAATTGGAGCAATGTGGAGTGAACTGGAGCAACATGCAGTGAACTGGAGCAACATGCAGTGAATTGGAGCAATGTGGAGTGAATGGAATTATCCAAGTCTTACTGTCATGAAATGATAGCAAGTGGATTCAAACCTGATTGATAGTCTGCATGGTGCCACTGCGATAGCATGGTGCTACTGCGATAGCATGGTGCCACTTCGTAGTCCAAAACACAGTGTAGCAATATAAAAAGCACACTACACTGGACAATAACAAATACCACTGGTGAGAACATTGCAGTCTGATATAAAAATGTTTTAACACACTGTCCTAAATACATGTGATAAATGCCTTATGAATTTTTTTACAGTTTTAGATTATGGCCTATGGCTAGCCTAAACTCTTGTTTGAGCCAAGTGTCTATGGTACGTTTAGATGTAATCTCTCCAGCATATGACCATCTTCTCTGCATAAACTATAAAGACAGAAGAACCCAACCATACAGAATGAGAGATAGGAAGGACTTGAGTGATACTACAAGATATGTTCTCAGCCTCAGCAGCTGTCATCCATCACTGAAAGATGACACTCGTTAGTCCTCAGATGTGACAAGATGACAATATTATCCATACCAGATGTGTCATCACAAAAACACACAGGAAGCTCGTTAAAAGTTCTGTATGTAGACCATACATGTGTTTTTTCTGCAGCTTCTATTGCTACTGTTTAATGTTTTCTCTGGTTAACTCGATGCACTAAGTTGACACCTGCATAACATGCACTAGTGCACTACAACAAAATTCACCTCACTTCACCTATCATCTTTAGGCCCAGTGGCCCATAAGACCGAAAACAACAACATTATATTTATAATAATTTAGTACTTTCTTTAACATGCACTGATTAATAGGGTCAATAGGGCAATTGATACACTCAGTGTGGTAGATAATAGCACAACACACCATGAACATGTCTGGAAAGAACAGGTTGTTGTACATGTTGGTGTACATGTGGTTGTACATGTTGGTGTACAGGTGGTTGTACAGGTTATTGTCTTGCTAACTCACAACAAACAGTGGCTCTGAATGGACACTTCACACTGCTCCTGTCATGTATGTTGTAATATGTTAAATCTGGTTTCCTGTTTGATTTTGTCAAAACCAATATGTTTTATCAAAATATGTGCACTTTTCAGAAGGCACCATTTCAACAAAATTGTGCAATATTGAGATATTGACATTTTATACTAACCAATTAGGTACAAATAAATAATGCATTACAGGAAAATTTAAATATCTAATGTTATATTTACAAGGTTTGTTTCCAACTGATTCATTCAGATACCATCATTTAACAGCAGCCTCAATATGTTGAAAGTTTGTCTGAACATTTATGAAGAATGCTTAATAATTGTGAAACAACAGTGCCAACGTGGACAATAATGATAGTTATTATGTCAATACACTTATAGCCACTATACTTTGCCATGTGGAATATTGGGTGATTTTATATAAAATTCTGATCTTCCTTATGCATTTCATTTGCTAAATAAAATTCAAATTGCAGGTGACCTTCCATAGTGTCAGACTTACCTCATGATTACCAGCTCTAGGGCAGACCTCAGGATTACAAGAGGGCAGACCTCAGGAAAACCAGAGGGCAGACCTCAGGATTAACAAGAGTGCAGACCACCAATGAAATCATGTATTAGTAAAAAACGTAAACTATGCAGCTGTATAATATTTACAATTGTACACTTTCTTCAAAGAGATAATTGTAGAACCCTGTTTTGATGGCTGGTAAGTGGATGACTGTAGTATGTACATTTTAATGAAGTGACTCAACAATGTTTAGGTCCACTGGTTTTGACATGACGCTGAGTCACAGCACTGAAATAATTGTAACATGTAACGCTGGTATTGGCATTGTTGATGCTATCATACAGTTATTTTATCTCTCTTAGTGTCACAGATAAAACCACACAATTTAAATAAACTCAATTTAAATATAAACAATTACGACAGATGCATGTATATAAAATAGTACATTTGAAATAAATGTTGACAGCCAATTTTACTAACCATATTTGACCCTATTTCCAAATCTAGCATACTTCTAGGTGTTCATTTTTGGCAACAGGATGTGTTGTATAAATGTCGTAAAGTTGTGCGTTTGTTCTACAGATGGTAATCACTGACTATGTACACATGAACTACACAATCTATGACACATACTAACTTGTTACTATTCCAATTACCCCTATAAACAGTACTGGCCACAGGGAAATTCCACATACCAAGACAGACATTGTCTGTAGGGAGAAAGTAGGCAACACTGTGGCTAAGTTGACATGATAACACAAGAGTTCCACAACTTACTTGACACCAGAACTTTAGAAAGGAATTGGTCAGTTGCTTTTGATGTTTGGTCAGTTGCTTTTGATGTTTGAATTGAGCTGTTCTTGAGATGTTGATGTTTCCTAGTAAGTGTTATTTTACAAAGTCACTGACTGGAGGATGAGTGTCACTGACTGGAAGACGAGAGTCACTGACTGGAGGACGAGTGTCACTGACTGGAGGACGAGTGTCACTGACTGGAGGACGAGAGTCACTGACTGGAGGACGAGTGTCACTGACTGGAGGACAAGAGTCACTGACTGGAGGACAAGTGCCATTGTTGGTATGATAATTTAATTCATTAACAGCTGACATTCTTCAATAAGTACCAGGGGAAGACAATCCTCATTAAGGGCAAGTGCAGTGTGAGACATTCTTCACTGACTAAGTGTACCTAGTAGTTGATTGTAATTAATTACACTACAATCAGTAAATGTAGATGTGCTACAATTTTAGTCATGTCCTATAACAATCACTGTAACTGACATGTAATCACTTTCAAAAACAGTTTTATACAACAACTTGCTGACACAAATATACACACTCCATAGTATATGCGAATTGTAGATGTAATTCCACCAAATGCACCAGTGATGTGACCCGGTTCAGTAATGAGAATCGTTTCTTAGACTTTTATAATAGAGTCAACATCTGAATCAGTGCAGCAAACAGTTTAATGGAAGCCCCTGAGAATATCGACTACAACTTATACATTCCCAAACACGGCTGAGTCTGCCTCCAGTTATGTAGGCCATTCCAGTGACTCACTGTCACATGCTGATCATTAAAGCCCTTCTTGAAGGCTCTGCACAGCAGTTGGACACTTGGTTCACACAGTGTGAAGGCTCTGCACAGCAGTTGGACACTTGGTTCACACAGTGTGAAGGCTCTGGACAGCAGTTGGACACTAAGTTCACACAGTGTGATGGCTCTGCACAGCAGTTGGACACTTGGTTCACACAGTGTGAAGGCTCTGCACAGCAGTTGGACACTTGGTTCACACAGTGTGAAGGCTCTGCACAGCAGTTGGACACTAAGTTCACACAGTGTGAAGGCTCTGGACAGTAGTTGGACACTAGGTTCACACAGTGTGATGGCACTGATTCTCTTCTGAATTCTGTTGCAGAAATGTCCAATGTGTAGAACTTTACATTATGTGAAATAAAATATTTATAATTTAACTTAATTGTGCTTTCAGTACATTTGCAACTGGTGACTAGTGGGCATCAATGAGTAGGAACTGTTTTTAAACATGTAATTTGTTGTCTAGTTTATACTAAGCTTACAATGTAATTATAAAATATTCCTTCTGGCTTCTGGCTGGTTATACCACTGACATGTTTTATTAAGACCATATTTTATAATGTAAATGATCCCAACCTGATTGAGCGCACTTATGACATCGGCACCACACAGGAAAACATACTTGTCTAAGTGGTCTTTAGTTACATTCGAAAAAAGGGGTGTCCTTAAAACAAGTGTATATACTTGATTGTTTAATATAATTATTGTAGGTATATTCACAACATTGTAGACATGTGATTTTTATAGCATTTCAACATCAAGCAAGTTAATGGTGTTCTGTACTATATGGCATTTTAGACGGAATTTAGAGTTTTTAGTCGTAGCCGGTGGACAGGGGCTGATAATTTGTGTTTCAACATACTGGTTATTAACACAAATCCACCAACAATTCATAACAAAATCAGTTACTAGGCTGTCAAATATCTGTTCTTGAACGATGCAGGAGAGTAAATGAAAAATTAGGAACTGTCTGAAGTCATAAAGCACATTTCAGTATTCTAGGGTGATGCCACAATCAGTGTTGTCATAGATAACACTATGTTGCAAAGTTGGATTTCAAAACTTTGGTATAAAATTGCCTGGTTCACTGACTGGTTTTATTCCACAATAATTTATGCCATATTGCTAAAGAATGCAAGGTGGCAGCATTTCAAGGTAGAAACTGATGGTGTGATGTTGGTCATCAGCAATCTCTGCTATCTAAAGATCAGCACAATGAAAACTCACTATGTCAGGTGTTTTGGTGTTCCTGAACAACCAATAATTAATAAAATTACTCATTTTAACCACACTGACCAAATGGAATAGACTCAGTTAGTTGCACAAGGAGACATGCCAAATCCTGCCTGTTGTATTTCTTACATCACTTGAGAAATTAATGACTACCTTAGAGACATCAGTTCAGTTGTTGTGGCCTATTATCATCCATGCCTGTTGGGAAATCATCACCTGACGGACATGAAGAGCTGCCTACAGATTGAGTCACTGCAATCTAACCAAGCACTTTCTCAGAAATCAGTCACTCTGGCTCTGGCTTTATTTTATGATCAATGTATGCTTCTGATTTCTTGTGGCAAGATTAATTGTTTAGGCAAGAACAGTAAAATTAATAAGCATGAACACTATAAAGATTTAACCATTTTACATTTAGGATTATGTTTAGAACATGTCAGCTCAGAAGCAATCAAGTGAATTTTTTTAATGTGTCCATTAAATATGTCCCCATGCCATAGACATGTCTACCATTCTCTGTGGCACGGCTCGCCATCTTGTGTAAATGCTGGAAACAGCCAACAGCAATAAATCTGAATCTATATCATTAAATAGAACTCTTGACTAACTGACAGTACTCTGTACAACTAGTACTCAGTTCTACTTACCCCCCTCTTGCAACCACTGAACAGTGTAATTTGGAACCCATGACCAGTGGGGACAAGCAGAGATTTTAGTTGGTGTTAAATTATAAACTTTTGGTTGCATTACAAGCTAGTTTTTCTTCATCACTGACTCACTGTAGTACTTTAGGGTACAATTAATGCATGTTTTACTGTGCATATTGCCAGGTTTGTGTTTGTGATGGTGATAAAGCTATGAATGGATGTCACTGATTCTATATAAGATAAGGGCATATTTATGAAAATAACAGAAAAGGATTATAATCAAATTGCTATGGGAATGATTGGCCCCTCCAAAAGATTAGCTTCTGGATGAAACATGCATTGGAATTGGTATTTGTAACTTGAATCGATATAATGTAACTAGAATCAATATTATGTAACAGTGATCAACATAATGTAACTGGAATCATCATAATGTAAGTTTGTGTAACTGAAATCACTAAATAGTTAGTGTGTGTGTATTTTCATGTATGTGTGTGTGACTGTATGTTTTCGTATGCCTGTGTGAGTGACTGTATGTCTCTGTGTGCTGGTGTGAGTGACTGTATGTTTCTGTGTATATGAGTGAGTGACTATATGTTTCTGTGTGCGTGTGTCTATATTTATGTGTGTGCATGACTGTATTTCCGTGTGTGTATTTGAGTTACTGTATGTTTTTGTGTGTGTGCATAGTGACTATATGTGCATGTGTGAGTGACTGTGTTTCCGTGTGTGTGTGTGCGTGAGTGACTGTATGTATATATATATGTATATATATATATCACACACACATATGTATATATATATATATATATATATATATATATATATATATATATATATATATATATATAAAGGCGTACTGATTCATCTGTATATATTTAAGGTTGCATAAAAACAATTTAAATCTTAACGCATATGTGTGTTTTTCAAGATTAGTTAGAATTAATTAGAATATTTGTTCCAGAATGCTAAAGAATTTAGTGTATAATATTCCCCAGTTACAACATGCAAGTTGCAATTGCAAATAATCAAGTCAGTCAAATTAGCAAAAAAATCAACACGGTTGATTCAGGCCATGCGAGTCAGAACATGTCACGGTTCATCGGTTGCGAAACATGTTATGGGTCGAAACATCTGATACCCTCAGTTGCCACTGCCAGTCAGGTGCAGAAGAGCTGCTGTGAAAGAAGCAGCTTTAGTGGATAGGGCACTGTCTGAGGGTGAACCCTACTGAGGGGAGATGTTGAAGGTGTGAAGCGGCAATCATCTGAGGAGTTGTGGCATCAACAGAAGAAATGCCCTGACACTTACTGTTCAGAGAGAGAGAGAGAGAGAGTATGATGATTAGTTGTAGCCTTGATAATGTGTTCAATGTCAAGTCCTATGCCTAGGTTACCGACACGAAAGAACACGTTTGCGAGCAACGGTCAGCCAGGGAGCACACTTAATTCCAACATTGTCATTGGTTTTCCAAAGAGGCCACATAAGAACATCTGTTATTCACAGGCACAGCACAGATACAAACTATCCCGTTAATATCATTTGTCATGTGTATATTACCTGAACAACAAGGAAGTCAATACCTCAATAAAACATTGTAGTAGATCCTAGACATAGTAAGTCTAGTCACGACTCACCATGCCATATCCATGGATAATGAAAAGATGTCTTGCTATTTCAAATAACTGTTAATGCTTGTTTATCATATCATGATTATCATGGACACATATTTAATTGTATGTAATTTAAGTGTTGTGTGAGTGATCACGCCACGTTCATGGTATCAGTCACCAGTCTGCCAGTCACAGATAATAAATCGTGAAGTGGGCGGAAATCGGGAGAATGGTAACGTACACGAACTGCTTACAACAATCAATATTTCTCCACAAAACTCTACTACGCGTTCACCATCAGTATTTTTTTTCACCAGCTGAAACGTCTTCATAATTCCTGAAGGCAGCAGCGATCAAGATCACATAAATACACGAAGTTCAAGTTACGAAAACAAACATACCTGCAACTCCGCCATTTTCAATCCATACGTATGTGCTGCCATCTATCGATGAAACAAGTTATGAACTATACAACGATCGGGGTTTTCCCAAGGCCAAGCAGTGTGGTGTAGAAAGTGGGGCCCGCAGGAAGATTCGCTCGGGCCCGCTGTTTCCATCTTCCTGCTTGAGAATCAGTTCGTGTCGAAGCCTCCAGATTAGGTGGAGTTTCTTCTCGCTTAGGGTGATTTATGACAGGCTTAAATGAGTTGACACTTGGGGCAGTTACAACTACTTCCGGCAGATCGTTCCATAATCTGGTAACTCCAAGTGAGAAGCTTTCTTTTCTAACATTTGTACAAGCACGTCTGTAAACAATTTCAAACTATGACCCCTTGTTCCCTTATATCACTGTCTTTGTGCAGCTTGACAATGTTAGATACTTCATACATCACTGTCACATTTCCCTTGGAGCAGTTTATATACCTCAGTCATATCACCACGAGTTCGTCTATATGCAAGTGTTCGAAGTTTCAGTTTCTGAAGTCTTTCCTCGTAAGGAATATTCTTCATACCAGGAAGCTGCTTTGTTGCGCGTCTCTGCACAGTTTCGATGGCATCTTTGTATTTCTGTTTGTAAGAAAATAAGTAGTGTAGTGTAGAAAGAGTATTCAACTTGTCATTAAAAGAGAGAGTTGTTCCGTTTGAATGGAAAGAAGCAAACATCATACCATTATTTAAAAAGGGTTTGAGAAATAAGTCAGAAAATTACAGACCAGTGAGTTTAACGTCAGTGATTTGTAAATTATTAGAAAGGTTAATTAAAGACCATATGGTGGACTTCCTCGTTAAGCATAAATTATTAAATTCATCTCAACATGGATTCCTTAAAGCGAGGTCATGCTTAATTAACAAATATGTTTTTTGGAAGAAATCACTAAGTATAATATACTTAGTGATTTCTAAGATTATATTATGTGGATAGACGTGGGATCGCCAGTAGATATTATCTACTTAGATTTTCAGAGAGCTTTTGACAAAGTGCCACATCAAAGATTACTACTTAAATTAAAAGCCCATGGTATCGGGGATAGCATAACTGACTGGATAGAAAATGGCTGACTGACAGAAGACAACGAGTTGTAGTAGATGGAGAAGTTTCAAATTGGAAATCGGTTTTGAGTGGGGTACTTCAAGGATCAGTATTAGAACCTATATTATTCTTAATATATATCAATGACTTGGACGACAGTATAACAAGTAACGTACTGAAATTTGCGGATGACACAAAACTGTTTAGAAAGGTTAATACTGATGGTGATAAACAACATTTACAAAACGATCTAGACAGATTAGTGAAATGGTCTGAGAAATGACAGATGCTGTTCAATTTTGGGAAATGTAAATGCCTACATACAGGACATGGGAACTTGAATGTAAACTATAAAATGGGAGATACTGTTCTGGGTACTACTGTAAAAGAAAAGGACTTAGGAGTTACAATAAGCGCTGATATGAAAGTTTCAGAGCAGTGTGGTATTGCAGCTTCAAAGGGTAATCAAATTCTTGGATTGATTAGAAGAAACATAACATACAAGGGAAAAAAGTTAATTATACCTTTTTATAAAGCAATAGTTATACCTCATTTAGAATACTGTATACAAGCATGGAGACCATATCGTAAGAAGGATATAGATACGCTTGAACGCATACAAAGGAGAGCAACTAAAATGATTCCATAACTGAGAGACCTTAGATATGAAGAACGCCTGAAGGAATGTGGTTTAACCTGTAAGTATAAGTATTTGACATACAAACGCGCATTGTATCATTTGTATGTACGCCATTGTATGGCAATCTTGTGTGTCGCTCACTGTGCAGGCTCTGAAATATGACCACTATGATAATCGCAAGGTGGTAGCACCTGTATAATCCCAATCCACCATTCGACAAGTCACAACGTAATTATAAACTGTTTTAGTTCTTATTATTTATTAGAGCATATCCTTCAAATTGGAGAATTATTATATGGTCAATTGTTTACGCTGTCTTTATGGTATTGCGTCAACGTGCATTGTTTTGGTGGGTATTAACTTACTTTGGTCTCTTTGCTCGCAGCATGGGAGCATTGCCATAGGTCATGCTATTTGGGCTGCTTTGTTTGCTTCGTACATAGTTCTCACATTCCATGTTCTGATTTTTTAAATGTTCTTGGAAGATAAGAAGTGCATCGGCGATGTAGCTTCCTCTCGGCTTTCACTACAGGGCGTCATTCTCTCCACGGGAGGCCCTCCCTCTCCAAAGTTCAGTAGAGTTCCTTTGGACGATGTTTTCGTAACAATCTGGTTTTTTACGGGAACGGGTCGTTAGCCCTTTGCCCAACCCTTTCTTCACATCCGGGCTTGGGACCGGCAATGGCAGAGTTGGTGGGTATTAAGTGCATTCTATATATCAGTTTGGATTGCGCTGTTTGGAGTATAACAAATTGAGACTGGAATCACCTGAAATTGAACATGCATGGTTAGAGGACGGAGAAATTAAATATTTTTTTTACATAGCTAGGGCACAGCGGTTCATAGACACAGCAATCGTTCGACGGCAAACATTCGTAAGCTTGCTTAATTCTTCACATTAGAGCAAATCCTTCACATTTTGGAGTATAATTATTTGAGACATTGAGTTGAGACGAGTTGAGACTTGGAATTGAACCTGGTTAACCGACAGATAAAAAAACATTTTACACAACTTAGGCACAGCCACAGCGGTTCACCAGCTACAGTCATCAGTAATGTGGCTGTGCCGGTGAACTGACGTCATCATTGTCATTAGCCTTGGCTTAGGCATACTCGAACTCCCCAGTTACCAGTAGCCCGAGTAGTTCTGTATGGCTATAACGTATAAGGCTATATTACAAGCAGTGCATGCCTAATATTGCCTATGGCTACGACTACGTTGTCATTGACACTAACGCTGACACTTACACTGACACTGAAGCTGGGTGAACGTAGGGTTTATTGCAATTGCGCTTCGACCTTCTTTCGCAAGTTAATTTTTGGGCAATATTATTCACCGAGATTGCTTTCAGGAACGAGAGAAAACATATGACTGTCACCTGTGGGACAATACCTACATTTAAAGAAACAGCAACTTCCTTGCAGTAGAGGAAGTCATTCAACTGTGACAGTTGTGAAGCACAGTGTTCATAGAGTAACCATTTCAAGACTCATTTGCATTCTCAGATGGGTGAGAAACGTTTCGTGGAAAACAGTCTTCTCAGAGTAGCACCTATAAGTTACACATGTGCACTCATACTGATGAGAAACCCTTCAAATATGGAATGGTGAATTACAGTTACAAATGTGCATTCATACTGGTGAGAACCCCTTTATATGTAACGGTTATGTGACACTTTTTTATGTAGTTGTGGCTTAAAACTATGTGCAAGCACTCAGACTGAAGAACCTTTCAAATGTGTTGCATGTAGTTTGCACCACACTCGGAGATGTAATTTACAGTCAAATATACGTGCACTCACACAAGTTCGCATGCACACTGTGAAAAATCCTTCAGATGTGATATGTGTGGAACAGGGTTGTTGGATTTAAATCATTTGAGTTAAATCATTGATTTAAATCATTATTTAAATCACCCAAAAAAAAATCATTGATTTATGATTTTTTTTATTTCCTGTAGTTGTATTGTCACCAGATAGCCTGATAGTCAAATATTTTATGACATTGTGTATGTTTGAGCTATTCCCTTTCTGAATGTAGTGAAGCCACACAAACTTGTCTTCAAGAGGAATTATCTTTTCAAGTCAGAAGCCCTGAGTTAAAGTCCACTAAGAGCTTGTGCTAGCTGTTACCAATTCAGTATGTTGACTTAAGTGAGACAGTCTTGGTGACAATTGTTTAATATTGTACCAGTTTGCAGTATGGTTGGAGACCCATAGAGTGCACAGAGCCCTGGACAGGTGCTAATCTACCCTCTCAGCAAACAATAATTACCACTGCTACAGCCACAGACACACAGCATGCTTTCCTTTCCAAGACAAATTATGCAACTACAGGGGGTGAGGCCTTGTGGACATTGCCTAATGTCTGTATATAAGCAGAAATCATGTAACCTCTGTTAAGACAAGTACCCAAATCTATTTGAATAGAACACGTTTGAAAGAGTTTATAAATATAAACATCTATATTAATGTCTATATTCCAGATTTCAAACAAATCAAACAAATAAAAAAAAATCGACGACAATTTTAAAAAATCCGATTTTTTTTAAATCATGATTTTTTTCAACCCTGGTGTGGAAACAGGTTAGAAACAGCAGTATTTTCAATATGCGTATAAATGTGGATAGGGCCTAGTCGTACGGTCGAGAAACGTTTCAAATGTTACACTTGTGGACACTATTTTTTTGCAGCGTCGTGGCTTAATAGTACATATGCGCAGTGACACTGGTGAAAACCCTACACATTGTATTGTATTGTGTTCAGTTCCAACAGGTCCGAAGACCCAGTAACATGACTGATAACAAAATATAAGAACAATATGTATAAATAATAAAAACAGTAAAAACAATAGTTATAATAAGGGTATAAAACCACACAATACCGACATTACTAACATAGCAAACTAAGACAGCATATAAATAGAAATGTGTTTGAGTTACAGATTTGAAGGTATTGGCTCCAATAAATATATCACAAGTGGGTTCAGTTAAATATAGTGTGTTGAAAGTAGTCATACATCTATTTAGAACTGACTATTTCCTAATGTTGATTCTGCTATTGAAAATTCTAAAAGGAGTGTAGTTTCGTAGAAATCTTGAAGGACAATGATATTGGAAGTTTCCCACCTGATAGGACGAATCTATATGAAAGTGCACACACTTATGTAGAAAGATCATATCTTCAACTTGCCTACGATGTTGAAGGGACGGTAGTCTAAAATGATGGCAAAGCGCAGGATCATTTTTGGTGGAGTAATGTATTTTGTATTTGTAACATAGATACTTTGAATTTTTTTTAACTCGTTCGATTTTGTCAATACAAGTACGTTGCCATGGATTCCAAATAGCAATGCAAAACTCCAGCTGGCTTTTGACTAGCGATATATAAGCCTGTACATCGGTAACTGTTGTGCAAACACGCTTAATAAAACCACACATCTTAAAAGCTTTAGAGACATTACGACTAATCTTACCTTTGAAATTCAAATTACCTTGTGGTACACCGGACAACACCGGCTTCCAGTCAGATGCTTTGACTTCGAGTACCACACATCGTTTTCAGTTGAGTAGGAAGGACTGCAACCATTGTATGCATTGCCCAGAATATCCATATGATTTAAGCTTGTGAACTAACAATGGGTGGCACACTGAATCAAAGGCTTTACTGAACTCCAAATAAACAGGATCAACTTGTTTCTTGTCAATAGATTCGGAAATGGAGACCAAGTAACAAGCTAGGTTAGATACTGTGCTTCTACACCTCACAAATCCGTGTTGGTTGCCCGAAATTGTGTTACGCATATTGTTATACAATGAGTCATACACCACTTTCTCAAAAACTTTACTAAATAGCGGTAAAAGAGAAATAGGTCTGTAGTTACAGACATTTCGTTTATCTCCCTTCTTGTACACAGGAATAACATTTGCACGTTTAAAACAGGTTGGAAAAGTTCCACAGTTTAAGGACATTAAAAAGTACAGTTAGTGGACCTACTAATTATGTGGCACATTCCCTGAGGATTACACCTGATATATTATATGGTAGCATGTTTTATTTACATTGGTGGATCTCAGTACCGCGATGACATTATCATAAGACGCACTGATGTGCGAAATTTGGTCTGATTGAAAGGGGGCTATATTGGGATAATCAATGCTATCTACCGATGTAAAGACATATTGAACATAGTCCGAAAATAGTTCGGCTATATCAGTTGTACTGCCTGCCTCGATACCGTTATCTTCCATTGAGTTAGGAGGGTTCACATTCTTTTGCTTGCTTTTAGCAAAACTGAATAGGCGTTTAGTTATTTTGTTTAACTGATTGTTCGATTTGTGATATGTAGTCATAATACTTTTATCTTTTAAGTTTCTTAAAATCGGTTCGTAATTAAAAAAATACTTGATAGTAAGTTAATGAATGTGATCATTTCCACGCTTTGTGTGCGTTGTCTTTCTCTTTCATGGATGAGATCATATCGTTATCATACCATATAGGGTACTTACGACCGCGAATGCAGATTACGAGGAACACAGTCATTTGTAGCAACATACACCAAGTCATAAAATAAATCAAAATCCTCGTCAATGCCCGTAGTGTCAGTGAGAAGCGACCCTCGTCAATGCCCGTAGTGTCAGTGAGAAGCGACCACGGGCTACAATGCAATAAATGTCTTAGGTGTGTAAAATCTGCTTTGCGATAATTGTACACAACACATTCCTGCTTTGGTCGGCGGGCGGACAAGAGTTCACAGTGCAGGGCGTTATGGGTGGATTTCACCGCCTTCTCTGTTTTCTGAACGTGGCACTGGCCACCGTGCACACATACGAGGTCCAGTATGTGCTCGTTACACTGCACTAGGCCATATTCACACAACATTTCCACACACAGCTCGGATTGGGATTGATCCATGAATGGGGTATTAAGCCTATTGTATTGTTTGCCGGTGTCCATTCAATGTCTCGGCGATTGTCGGCGATTGAAATCGCCACACAGTAGAACACAATCGCAATCAGGGTTCATAGCATTGCAAACTAGCTCTAGTGATTTGTGTAGCTTTGACCAAGTGTCTACATCCGACCAGGTCGGGACGTAAACACACCCCAAGTAGAGGTTATGACCTGTCAAACGCTTTTGAGTCCACAATATTTCCAAATCAGTTTCCAGATCCAACCTATGTTTGGAACAATACGTACTGCTCACAGCAACCAGAGCACCGTCGTGATATTTCTTGTTTTATGCGAGAACTGTACTGTCCCTGTCTCTTCTGTAGATGTTGTATGAATCTGACAGTACCTCGTTGTCGAAAATGATAGTAATACAATCATAGGCATGATCACTGAGTAAACATTAAAGTCTTGTAATTTGCCAACAATGCTGGTTGCAGTCTAGTAAAATAGTTTGTGGCTAAAACTTGGGTAACTACCACAATCCGTGGCAGGGCCAGGGCAGAGGTCGATATGCCCACTCAGCAAGAGAGTATACCATGGCCAGGTAAGGAGTGTTTGACCTGGGTCGGCCCCGTCTGCTTGACACCATTGTTGTTGATAAGCTCTTTGAGAGACGATTGAAGACCTCCGTGATGTCATCGTTGTAATCAGTAACGGAGCGAAAACTCACCGATTTAGCATCAGTAGGCTCGGTCGGTTCTCACACCTGCTGGTGCACCAGTGGGTTGTCTGAGTGGAGTGCAAATTGATAAGGTAACGCAAACATGGAGATCCAAAGCACAGCCTGTAACAGCTGCCGCCTTCTTGAAAAATGTTACACTAATGTGGCACAGTTTAGGCTTGGTGGTAATTTGAAGAGACGTGTCTCCATACTGGGGACAAGCCTCACAAATATGATACCTGTGGTGCACAATTCTCAACAAGGGTTAATTTGAAGACACATATCGGTGTATATACTAGGGAGAAACTCTACAAATATTATATCTGTGGTACAACATTTGCAAGGAATGGTAATTTAAAGACACGTCCGTGTCCATCATGGGAAGAAACCCTGTAAATGTGATACATGTGGTACACAATTCTCAACAAGTGGTAATTTGAAGGCACATGTCCGTATGCATACTGGTGAGAAACCCTACACACGTGATACATGAGGGGCACAGTTTACACAAAATGGTGTTTTGAAGACACATGTCCGTATCCACATTGGAAAAACACTATACATGTGATATATGTGGAGCACAGTTTATATGTACAGATACTTTGAAGACACACTTGAGTGTCCACACTGGGGTGACACTCTTCAGATGTGATACCTGTGGAGCACAGTTTACAATTAGCGGTGCTTTGAAGACACACATACGTGTCCATGCTGGGGAGAAACCATACAAATGTGATACTTGTGGTGCATTCTTCACAGCGAATAGTAATTTGAAGAAACATGTCCGTACCCACACTGGGAAGAAACCCTACAATTGTGACACCCGTGGGGCGCAGTTTAATCGAAAGTAGTGGGTTGAAGACACGTGTCCATACTGGGGAAAAGCCTTCCACATGTGATACCTGTGGGGCACTGTTTGCCCAGAGTAATTCACTATAGAGGCATGTGCACTCATACTGTGGAACAAACCTCCAGATGTGACACCAGTAACAAAAACAGTTTAGAAACAGCAGTGCTTTAAATATGCATGTGCACAACTGTACCATTGAGAAATGATTTAAATGCGACAGTTTTCGGGGGTGGATGGCTCTAGTCGTCACAAGACGAATGGCTGTTTGGCAGTGCGGTGTGTGTGCGGTGTCTGCGTGGTGTCTGTGCGGTGTCTGTGCGGTGTCTGTGCGGTGTCTGTGTGGTGCCTCACCACATCTCTGATTGCTATATCGTGAACAGTCTGAATGCGGCCACAGCAGGAATATTGTATACTTTATATCAGAGTAACTCCACATTATCATGATTTCCTTAGCAAGAGGTTCAATGCATAAGGTTGTCAAGTAATTGTTTATACTTGTATATGACGACAGATGGCCATATCCTTTGTTTGACCAGGCTTAAATTACACGGATAACCTTTTGGGTTACGCTCCCAACGTTCAGCCAAATATCTCTGTAATCCATTCATTCATAGCAGTGAAGAACATAAATATGTTTATCTCAGGAGACCATAAGAGGATCAAATTAAATAATAATAATATTATATTTTATAAATTACGATAAAACACTTTCTGATGGATGAGCTTGCATTCGTCCATCTTTACGTACATATGTATGCATACATACATACGCAGACATGCATACATATGTATGCATATGTACACATACATACTTATATACTACATGCATACCTACATATATAGATACATACGTACATACGTGCATACATACATACATACATACATACCTACATACATACATACATACATACATGCATGCATACATGCATACATGCATACATGCATACATACATACATACATACATACATACATACATACATACATACGTACATACGTGCATACGTGCATACATACATACATACATACATACGTACATACATGCATACATACATACATACTTAGGGGAGACCGGGGCTAGTTGTATACAGGGGCAAATTGTTACAGAGCCATTTTACGAAAACATAGCACGGATATGGGGATAGCAACGACACTG
>BSQZ01000005.1:13560000-13627500 GCA_033239005.1 Lamellibrachia satsuma | reverse complement strand
ATTGGCATTTGGAATTGATATAATGTATTTGACTCCAAGTCTGCCTATGATCCTATTGAAAATTGGCCTTGAAAAATACAAATGCAACAAACAAAAGTGAAGCCCATAAAGCTTTCTTTGATTAAACATACAAGTTGTGGCTTTGTTTATCAGCTTAACGTCCTGAGTGGCTGCCAGCAACATGGAACGTTCTACTCATGTCGAGAAGGAACAATCCTGAACAAAACCAAAGACTAAGGGGCAGAGCTCATCCAATCATGCACGCATGCATGCACACACACACATGCACACATACAAAGCCAAAGGGCTAAGGGGCAGAGCTCATCCAATCACGCACGCATGCACGCATGCATGCACACACACATGCACACATACAAAGCCAAATGGCTAAGGGGCAGAGCTCATCCAATGTGTGGACACATTTCCTGTGCTATGGACATATTTTGCACCTAAAACTATTGTAGTTTTATTTTTTTATTCACGTTGTCTGCTATTATAAAATTTAAACAAATATACCAGTAAAAGAAAAATATTTTAGCTTAAGCATATATATAGTTGTAACAATACCAGTAATTTGTTTACATTGACATTGAACACATCTAATGAAAATAGGTACAATAAATGTGTTCGTTAATTTTCTATGCATACATTTATGTTAAAAAAGATAATTTAAGATGATGTTAAAATCCATTTTTTTTCTGATACAATCCTACATGCATATACATGCATACAAACATGTGCACACGCACTTACACACACGCACGCACACACACACGCACACACACACACATACAAAACCAGAATGCTGCCGCTACTGGCTACTGCAATAGCTACTGCTACTTTGGGGTTAGAATGTCAGGCTCTCAATTGAGAGAACCCGGGTTTGAATCCTCTTGCTGGCATTTTGAAGCTTTGGCAACTTCGTTCATCCCACATTGCCACAGTTCAGTCAGCTGTATAAATGAGTACTTGGCTACAGACAGAGGTGGATATGTGAACAAATAGTCTTTGCGCAGTAATTGCAGCATGGCTGAATGCTTCACAGAGAAGTCGAAATGGCGTTGGTCCAAAGCCAGTCCAAAGCCACCACCAACAACAACTACTACTGCTAATACTAATACTACTACTACTACTATTAATGCTACTCACTCAAGCAAGTATGTATGAAAATGGCTTTGCCACCTATAATTGTCATTCACTATTTTATATAATTTCAACAAACTGTGAAGTGTTTTTTAATCCAGTGTTTTTAAATATAATATATATGCATTTGGACACATTCAAGTATCTCAAATTGTTTGAAATGAGCATAGTTTTGGTACTTTGGAATGTAACATATTCCTGTTGCAGCTGCCTTCACTGGGGGAGAAGTCTCAAAGGAACGGTGCCTCAGCTATGCCAGGTTTGTCTATTCTTGCTGAAATTGTTAAAGCACCAGCCAATAATGTTGATGTTGTTGTAGCACCACCATAGTTTGTTTACCCAATGACAACAATTGGTACTTATATGCTATGACAACAATTGGTACTTATACATAATGACAACAATTGGTACTTATACACAATGACAACAGTTGGTACTTATACACAATGACAACAGTTGGTACTTATAACCAATGACAACAATTGGTACTTATACACAATGACAACAATTGGTACTTATACACAATGACAACAGTTGGTACTTATACACAATGACAACAATTGGTACTTATCCACAATGACAACAACTGGCACAATGATAACAAAGAATACTACAGCAATATGAATGAACATACATAGTAATTCACTGTACTCAACTTTGATTATGAAGAATTTTGCCTTGAAAATGTTTCTGTTTTGATTTCTAAATGAAGGATGAAAGGAATGTGTTTATTCAGCAGAAACAAGTACATAAAATGAAACACAACATACTGTGTGTTAATACAAAATTCATATATTTGAAAATAATAAAGATTAATGTGAAATTATATAAATGTGTATGTCTGTCTACGAGACTCTAACTAAGACCAATAATCAATAACTATTGTCAGGGTCACCAGTATAATTGAAACAAAGAATTGCAAGATGGATTAAATATATATATATATATATATATATATATATATATATATATATATATATATATATACATATATACATATATACATATATACATACATATACATACATTCATACATACATACATACATACATACATACATACATACATACATACATACATACATACATACATACATATATATATATATATATATATATATATATATATATATATAATTATATAAGCATACACTTATATAATCAATCAACGTATAATATCATAACAAGTAAAATAGCATAAAGTGGAAAGTGGTTTTTGTTGTGGTCATTGGTAATGGTCGACCTGTTTGAATTTGCAAATCTGTGTATGCAGAAATGAAGAAAGAAAAGAAAGAACGGCGTTTGACGCAAATAACTACGTCAATGAAAGGGTAAGTCTAGAAGTTTGGCTATATTCAAATGTTATTGCATCATGCATCACCGCAATTTAATAAATAATATTAGCTTTGCAAACGTTTAGAGAGAGAGAGAGAGAGAGAGAGAGAGAAGAGAGAGAGAGAGAGAGAGAGAGAGAAGAGAGAGAGAGAGAGAGAAGAGAGAGAGAGAGAGAGAGAGAGAAGAGAGAGAGAGAGAGAGAGAGAGAGAGAGAGAGAGAGAGAGAGAGAGAGAGAGAGAGAGAGAGAGAGAGAGAGAGAGAGAGAGTGGCACAACAGGTTGCATAAAAAATATCATAAATTTTAACGAAAGGCCCCCCTAAATATGCCACTAGTTAGACATATCTTTTTGTCGCAGGAGCCTCATTATTTACAGTCTTATTACAACCTGCCTTCTTATAAAAGTAAACTGTTATTAACGAATTTCTTATTTGTTTCAGTCCGAACACCCGTCGTCAGTCATCAAAACAAACGCTTTTTCAGGCCAAAGCTAAAGGTGCGTCAGTAGGTCTTGTGTGTGGTTCTTCACTTTGCTATTCATACGAGTAAGCACCGCCGAGTCATGTCAATATAAATATAAACATTCTATTGGTCGGCAAGCTTTCTAAAAACTGTTTGCTTTGAATGCAAACACTCTTTATGTGTTCATACGACCTCTAATTTCTGGTAAGTTACAACTAATGACTGCATTTTTATATATATATATATAGTGCTGCCACAGATTAAGACGATGGTGGGCAGATTTGAAGAAATGCTCAAAGGAAAACTTGAAGATCTACCTCCGAAAACGCCTTCTGAAATCCGAATATTTCTGTCTTCGACTTTTGCCGGTATGTTACTCTATGTGTTTGCAAACAATACTGTTCTCTTTTCAAGCAAGATCAACTATAACAATGCTTAAATATCAATTTCAAATATCTTGTCAGCCGAGGATGATCTACTTGAGCTATCCACCATCCATACCGAGTCTTGGCCACATTGCATCTTACTTACTTAAGCCCGCTTCTCGGTGGGAATATAGGCAGTCGACTAAAGTTTTTCTCTTTTTGATTTTCTTTTCCCGCTAAAAAATGTTTGTCTTTTCCACACTACGAAGTCCACTATATTTCTGATGTTGGTTGGTCGTCCAGTTCTTGTCGTTTAGTAGAGCCTCGCGCCAAATGTGTTCTTATTTCTTCAACACAATCGCCTCAATTGTCTACACACTTTAAACAAGGCCACAATTGTGACCCAGATATGCGGGAAGAGCGGAACTGGCTGGCGGCGGAGGCGTATCCACAGATCAAGGAGTTCTGTAATGAGGAGTTGGACATGGACTTCCAGGTGGTTGACATGCGCTGGGGTGTCACGGACGATGCAACCAATGAACACATCACCGAGGACCTCTGTCTTGCTGAGATCGCCAAATGCCAGAGAACATCATTCGGGCCAAACTTTGTGGTAGTTACAGGGCTTATTCTTATCTTTGGATTGAGCTGCAATACATATTTACTTATTGCATTTAGTAAACGCAATGATGAGTAATGTTTCATTTTTGTCGTTGGCGAGAGTGTTAAACTGGAAAAATCAGTTATTATAATACAAACCTTTGGTGGAATATTCTTCAGAACCTACAATTTAGTGTTCCATAATAACGACATTAGTCAATGTGAAATTGGCATCAAACGCCTCAGTAGTGTGCATGTCATAACATCCATAATTAGGACGTTTTGTTATAAATTACGAAGCACATATTTAAAACTAGCATTTTGAAACAGTATTATCAATTTGAGTATTTCACAACGTCACAACAACGTTGTCTTAGAACAATCTATGACTATTTTGAGAAGCTGAATACTCCTGAATACCTTTAGTTTTATCATATTCAATTTCAGACCATGCTTGGTCAGAGATATGGTTATCGTCCACTGCCAAGGCTGCTGAAATGTTCGGAATTTGAGATGTTACAACAAGAGGCCCGTGAACAGGGTCACCCTGGCGCCCAGCTCATGTCAACCTGGTACGACCGAGATGACAACGCTGTCCCCGCTGTCTACGTCTTACAGGTTCATTGCGTTTCTTCCTAGACTAGTCAGACGTACAGAATATAAGAAATATGTCATAATTCAGATGCCAGATGTTAATTAGGATATATTTTGAAGGCACCAGAGGTATATGTCAGATAAAGGCAACTATATGCACTAAACTTATCTACGTTGAAAACATCACGTTGAGCAGACTTAATGACTATTGACAGCACACAAGAGCGCAGGCAGTATATCGCCAACACCCTCAACGAAAGGCAACGATACGTCCCGTCCCGTCCCACAAAGGGTCCAAATCGGGCACCTTTACATAATTAAGTATATGTTATATTTTATAAACCAATTAAGAGAACTAGTCGGTGGGGGAACATTTCCTACCCGGACGATATGTCCAGCTCTACCGTACATCGGTGTACGTCATAACAAATCATACAATGGAAAAAAGTCATGGGAAAGCAACGATCGGGCTACTTACGGTGTGGTGTGTTCCCGGGGTGGAGGCTACTTACGGTGTGGTGTGTTCCCGGGGGGGGATACTTACGGTGTGGTGTGTTCATTTCAAACATAGGATAAATATATCATTATAACTAATTGCTATCTTACACAGTTCAATTCATGTTCCAATATTTTCCTTTGACCTGCTATGAATATACATGTAAATTGTGTTGTTGCACTTCGAATCTTGATAATATGGACACTCTAATGTATACGTTCAATCAAGTATTTTATTCTAGATATGTTACTAAAATAAATTACTAAAAGGGTAAACATTATAAGTGTTGCGTTTCTTTTTACCCTTTTTCGACAAATTGCAATTAGTGTTTTGTACTGTATAAATTATGTAAATGTGTTTTTGTTGAATAAATCCATTCATTCGTTCATTCAGTTCAAACATTTACTGTGTTGTCATATCCAGCCCATCAACTCTCGTATAGAAGACTTCGGCAATCACTCTCCAGGGAAAGAGGAGGAGTTGCGCACAGCCAGAGCCGCCTGGTGGCAGACGTCGCAAGTGCTGTTGGATTCGCTACGTAAGGCGGTGTCGGTGCTGCGTGAGAAAGGACTGTACTCTAAGGACCGAGAACATGATTTCTACAAGTCAGGTGGGTGGGTTCCTTGACTCATCGCACCAATGGAATTACACGTGGGTCGGTTTAGTAGAGTTAGTGGTATCTTAGTGTTTATGTGACAAATTATTCATGGGCGCATGGATGCACGTCTTACACAAATATAATATTGCAGTAAGACTTTCGTTAGTACTGCTACATTATCTTTGTTTATGTTATCACATATTTCCTATTTCAGTATATTTATATATTTAGATGACAGTATATTTCATGAATTGGGTTCTGTTTCTATATCATTGTGCAGTGACGGAGTTCGAAATTCACGATGGCTTGGTGAAGTCAAAGACGCCGAGCAGGCATGTCATCTGTTTCCTGCGACGGTTCAGTGACCTCACCGATGACGTCATCGCTGCCGAGAAAGATCCAAGTCGATACATCGACATCGAACGACACGACGGCAAGGTGATTAAACATGAAAACAGCAAGAAGAACAACAATTATAATCAATTCTTGCGCAATAATAATACATATACTAAAATGTGACAAAAACTATTTATTTTTGCTTTTGGTACCTTTTGTTGTTTGATAATGTTTTTGTGATACACGGTATACAAAATGTGACACGGGCAAATTAGCACTTCAAACAATTTCCAATTTTAGTATTGTAGCTCTTAATTAGATTAGGCTACAATCTGCTTTTCTACTTGAATTTAATCACATTGCGGTCAAGTTGAGTTTGTAGAATTGTCACCGTGTCATTGGTATGTCGTAGCAATGCACACAGTTCGGATGAACTCCTTGAAAGAAGGACCACAAAGGTGGACCACTAGTTTAACTACACATGTCAGTAACATGTTTAACACCATTTACACAGTACCTCGTTTCTTATGGATGACGGTGAATCTTTCTGTTTTGAGACCCAAATAATACAAAACAACTCAAACGTGCTCAAAGCTAAGACTATCGACGTTTACCAATGGGCGCTCTTGAATGTACCCATCGTTTCTTGCACGCCAGATCACCATAGACAGGAATATAGAGAGACTTCGCAGCCACGTGCAGGAGACGTTGATCCCGGGTAGCAGGTCAGACATCTACAGGTACCGCATCCCGTGGCTGGCGGGAGGCGGTGTGCAACCATCTACTAACTCCCAGCATGCCGCCTACATCCGGCAGTTCGGCACCGACTTTGTCAACAGCATTCTCTCTCTTGTCAAGGAAGCTCGCAGTCGCAAGGAGGCGCAGATCCCGGCTAGGGAATATTACAGGTTTGTTTAAAAACATGTTTCGATTAGCTACTTTTGTCAGATATTACTTTGATTTGCCATCGTATTCAACACTTTTGTAAAAGAAGAGCACTACGCCTTCACAACACAACTAATTTGACTTTGCCATCATAATCACATTCTTGGGTTGATTAGGAGAAATATAACATGTAAAGAAAAATAGCCAATTACACCTTGGTATAAAGCAATACTTTGGGCTCATTTAGAATATTATACACACTATTAGAGGCCACATCGTAAGAAGGATATAGAAACATAAAAAATAATACAGAGAAGAACAACTAAACTGATTCCAAAACTGAGAGACCTTAGTTATGAAAAATGCCTAAAGTATTGTGGTTTAACAACACAAGAGACAAGAGATTAAGAGGAGATCAAGATATTGAATGGTTATAAAACATATTGATAGTAATAGTTTGCTCTCACTGGTTACACAAATGTCAACAGCGTGAATATGTTTAAAACAAAATTACAAATATATCAGAAGGGGGGTTACACATATATGAAAAAATGTTGGACTCTTTAGATAAGCATATCGATTCCTTGTCCCGTTGATTAGTGGAGCGTTGTAGTGCAGTGGTTGTGACACCGACTCTCGAGCGAGAGAACCCGGGTTGGGATCCTCCTGCTGCCGTTTCGAAGCTTAGACAATTTATTTCACCCCACTTTGCCTCAATTCACTGTAGCCAGTGATGGGATTCCATTGATGGAATTATAAGAATGAAAATGTTTGGCTTACGTTTTTTTCTCGTATTTTTTCCGCTGCGGCTCTACATGGTAGGATGATAAATTAATGGGTGTCTAAGCTTGCCCCCCCCCCATTGGCCTCCCAATGTTGCGAGATCCTACATGCGCCACTGGTTTGTTTGAACAAGTCTGCTGGGGGTAAAGTGCAGCATTCGCTTTGCGTTCGCTTTGCGTTCGTTTTGCGTTCGCTTTGCGTTCGCTTTGCGTTCGCTTTGCGTTCGCTTTGCGTTCGTTTTGCGTTCGCTTTGCGTTCGCTTTGTCTGCTTTGGATGGCAATCTTTTAAATCTTGTTACTCCACACCATGTTTTGATTGTAATACAATGTTACATTATCCAAGAAACAGAGAATGTAGGAAGTGTTTGTGGATGTCTCGCTATTCCGGATGCTTGGTTGTAGTTGTGTGCAAGCTTTTGCTATAGGTGACTATATTAACAGTGTGTTTCGTTTTCGACTGTCTCCTAAAGTGGTTTCGACGAAGTTGCCCATCACCTGCACTTCTGCGTCGCCAAGTGCGATACGTTCAAGGGCCGCGAGGAGGCGCTGACATCTATCCGTTGCTTCCTGTCCGACCAGCGCAAGCACTCGCCACTCGTCGTCTACGCCGAGTCGGGAGTTGGCAAGACGTCATTACTGGCCGCCGTGACGCGCCACCTACCGTCGTGGTTCGGCGTCAGCTGCGTCCGCGTCGTCCGCTTTCTCGGCACGTCGCCCGAGAGCAGTGACATTTTCAGTGTTCTGTTCAGCGTCGCCGGGCAGTTGGCCGACAGCCACGAGATGCTCATGGAGCCGGTCGGCTATCGCACCATGAAGAGCCTCGTCAAATACCTGCCTCGGTTTCTTCGTAACATTTCTCGTACAAGCAAGGAGCACGTGTTTATCCTGCTGGATTCTATTGACCAGCTTCAGCCGTCCGACGGAGCCTACGCCCTCAAGTGGTTGCCGCTTGAACTGCCGCCAAAAGTGCATATAGTCCTGTCGACACTACCGACGACCCACGGCATCCTCGCCACCGCCCGACGTCTCATCACTGACCCAGGCGCCTTCGTTGAGGTTCTGCCCCTGCCAGAGAGTACGGGCAATGAAATCATCGGTAGGAAACACACGGCAGCTCGTGTTTTACTCTTGTGCTGGCATATAGCAAACACACACATTCGGACAGAGACACACTAGAAAGTATTAATGATTGCATTGATCAATATTGCTTTATTTATTAACAATTTGGAAATCCCCTTTCTACCCTGCACTGATAAATGGCCTCCGGATGATAGAGGCGACGCATAACAGGAACAGCTTCTTATGTGAATTTGGGACATATTTTAAGCAATGTTTTTTATATTTTTGCATTGATATTAAATGTATGCGCATTCATTATTATTGTTGTCATTGTTGTAAATGTCTTATTTATTGTTCCTCGTAGATGCGGTGTTATACAGCAAGGGGCGTACTCTGACGTCCGCTCAGCGTCAGTTACTGGTGTCGTCTCTGGCGCAAACGCCCAGTCCGCTCTTCCTCAAGCTCATGCTCGACCGCGCCACCTCGTGGCGTTCTTATACTCCGTTAGACGGCGTCGTCGTCGCCACGTCTGTGCGCCACGCCATTACACAACTGTTCTCCGGGCTCGAGCGTAAGTTCGGCGTTACGTTCGTCGGTCACTCTCTCGGCTACATCACCGTTGGACTGAATGGACTCTCGGAGGTAGGGATGATTATTATTTTTTTTACGTATGTACTAAATTAATAAATTACTGATGATTTTCAAAACTTCTTCAAAGTGGGACTGTAATATTTAAATGTGCACACAAATTGGTTTACTCTGTGCAGACTGACAAAACATGTTTAACAGGCATTTCTGGAAAAGAACGTTTTCCTCCAGTTAAAAGAACTATTTATGCGTTTATTACATAAAGTATTTTGCAGACAACCTTAGAAATATTAGCACGGTTATTGGTGGCAAACAAATACTCATGACACTCTTTGTCGGCAGGTGGAGTTAGAGGACGTGTTGTCGACGGATAACGCGGTCCTCAACGAGGTGTACCAGTATCACGACCCACCGGTCGCTGGGGTCGTCCGCATCCCCGTCCTGCTGTGGGCTAGGGTCAAACACGACGTCGTTGAGTACATCGCCGAGAGAAAGTCTCAAGGCAAGACGACGATGTTCTGGTATCACCGTCAGTTCATCGAGGCTGCCCAGGAGCGGTACACACGACCAGAGCAGGCCCGTCTCCTGCACTGGCAGTTGGCCCGCTTGTTTCTGACGCCAGGCAGATTCCGGGAGAACGTGACGCTGTCAAAGCGGAAGCTCACAGTTCCCCTTGCTGACCGCCAAGTAACGCCCCAACCGATGACACCGCGCAACAAGCGTCTGCTGCAGGCCTTGCCGTATCACCTGCTCGGCTGTGGCGATGCGGCATTGCTCAAGCAACACGCATTGTGCAACCTTGACTTCATGATCGCCAAGATTGGCGGTGACGGTCTTGCGGCGCTTGTGAGAGACTACCAAGTGGCTCTCCAGTCGCTCCACGGTGACTATGAGCTGGAGGCAGTGCTGCGATGCCTGCAGCAGATTCGCCGGGGCACGGACGCCCGCCTCATCCAGATGATCCCGGTGGAGCTCCTACTGCGTCTGCGCGACGACGATGCGTCACACCCGGCAGTCTCGGCGATGCTGCGCAACGCGCGCGGACGCCTCGAGCGCGCTAAGGAGCCGACCTTACTACCACTGTTCCCTGTGATCTCCGTCGACGAAGACCATACCACGAGCACCACACTGCACCCGCCCTGGTACGTCGTTCCCTGTGGCGGCGAGATCGTGGGGATGTCAGCAGACAGAACGAAGCTATTGGTGCAGTGCCGTGCTGACGACTCCGCGGAACGTAGTGTCTATAATGTATGGAAGCTCGTTTCAGGCATCATTTATACTATTTATACATGTGCAAAACCAAAGCAAAATCATAATTTTATGCATTTTATCTAAAATAAAACGTTGTTTTCCTCTTTATCCCTGAAGTTCGGGGTGAGGCTGGCACCGATAGGGGTCGTCGATTTTTTTTCCTTGTTTTCCGTCACTGATCCCGTATCAAATATGAAATATCAAACTGGGCGTGCATTTATACCTTCTGTATAATTTTGTATTCAGATTATTGATCAAATATGCCGTGCTTATGCTACATTGCCCTGAACTGTGTTCCATATTAGGTGATCGACTGCGCCAGTAGCCGAGAGATTGATGTGGCGGACGAGGGCAGCGTGTGCCCGCCACTCATTAGCCCGGACGGCGAGACCATCTTCATGCTGAAGGCTTCAACTGAGACGAATAAGGCAGCCACCAAGAAGAGGTCCGACCCGCGGCGACCTGGCCCTAATGCTAAGGTAGTTCTAATTAAACCAATTCCAGCTAATAACATCACGAAACTTCACCCGGAAACATTAATCCTAAAATAGTCTACATAGTTTAACGTATTATATTTTCTATACAATACAAAATTCAATAGTTGTTATCAACTGAGAAGTAACGTTCTGACGGCCGTCTGTCCTTCATTTAAGTTTCTTGAACGTATACATCCTAGCATTTCATGCTATTTAGTTCAGTCTGAAATCAGTTAGACATTTGGCGTTCGGGAAATCATGACCGATGTCGACTGTCGACAGTTGTCGACACAACTTTCCCCGAAATGCCATTGTATGCTTAAATATTCCGTAACGCTTGGTATAGACTCTACGTAGATGTGACAGGTCATTAAAAGACTACGTTTATCCAATTAAATGGTAATCGACAGTAACTTGAGTGTGTTCGTTTTATTCGAAGGCACAACCGCCGTCCGTCAGCCAGAACGAAGCGAAGCTGCTGTGCGAGAGAGTGGACGTGAAGACCAAAACAGTCGTCCACAAATACACGCTGTCGTTCAACATGGCGTCCAAACGTCTCCTCGTATGCACGTTCGACGTGAGTAGCGACAACCGGTTCATGGCGGCGGCGAGCGGCGACCATCAGCACGTGACAATGTGGGACCTGCAGCGCGAGAGCGTCGTCGCTCGGTACACAATAGCGACGACATGGGCCAGCCACGAGGTCGTCAAGCTGATCGTGTCTTCTAGAGCCAACCGGGTAGTCGTGATCCTTCGCGCGGTAGACCACAACGGCTCCGACGTAGGGACACTTGACATGTTGTTTTGTCAGAAGTGGTCATGGATGGACATTTCGATGTTGTACAAACCTGTATACACAATATCTTGATTTACCAGTCTTCTGGCTCTACTTTGCTCTGCTGGGCATTGTTCAGCTTTTCACGAATGAGAAGTATCCTCTGACTGTCTCTCTGGACTATGAATGTGTCCGGCCATATAGTTTACATACGCACGCACGCACGCACGCACGCACGCACGCACGCACGCACGCACGCACGCACGCACGCACGCACGCACGCACACACACACACACACACACACACACACACACACACACACACACACACACACACACACACACACACACACACACACACACACATTACATAATACCCGCTCGTGTTTGTGCATTGATTAGAAGCTGGTGGTCAGGGTACAACTGGCAGCAACAATACTGCGTTTGCAACGTTTATTTTGTAAATTTATTAGCATAGAGCCTAATCTCTTTTTGTGTGAAACTAATTGTCATTTGTAGTTTATTGTAATGCTATTTTGGGTGCAGATAAACGTAAAGGACCACCAAGTTTGTTCGAGTGTGCCACAGCGCACAGGTAACGTACACATTTAATCATTAATCTCCGGAGACTTAAACTAGCGGGCTCGCATATAACGAAATACGTGAATAGAGCTGTCGGAGCTATAGCTGTGCTTCTAAGTTCCTACGGGTGTAGAATACTGTTAAAGGGATCATGTATATTGTGTTGTCTCCAGGTGGCTGTTGTTGTCGCGTTCTCCACGGTCGATAACGTGTCTGCGACAGTCAGCATCAGTGGCTCTGTCATGGTTGATCACGTTGCTCTAGTCAACGACGACAAACGACTACTCCTTCCGCTAGCGCTCAAGTCAGGCGTCCGAATGGATTTTGTGGACATCGAGAGCGAGCAGCTAGAACGAAGGACTGTGCGCACTGAACACTCGGACGCCGTGGCTGTATCGGCCAGCGGGCTCGCCCAGGCGAACCTCGCCTGCGTGGCCACACTCAGCGGCGTGCTGGTGTATCGTGTGCCGGTCGACAGCGAAGCTTCTGGTGCCAGTGCGATCGCCGAGCAGGTGTACACGGCGTCGTGTGGAGAAAGACGTAAAGTCACAGCGATCAGTGTGGAAGACGATGCGGAGTACCTGTATGTCGGGTGTTCTGATGGCTCAGTCATGGTGTGGTCGACTGACGGCTGGCACTACGTCGGTTCCGTACATATGTCCGACGCAGCAGTGTCACGAATTGTACTGACGCAATATGACGAGATGGTCGTCGTAGTCAGGGTCGATGGAACAATCGACGTGTGCAACCAGCGGCAGTTGCTAGCCGCATGCACCGCGCCAGCCACGGACCAACAGGCATCGATAGGCGATCGGGACGTGTTGTCGTCGCATAGAAGCGTCACTGCTGCAGTGTTTGTTATGTCGCGCGGTGGCGACACCAGCCTCCTGGCGACGGTCGACGTCGACGGATACATGCGTCTGTGGAACATTGAGTCTTTCGCTGTCGTGGGTCAGTGTGTACTGGCATCTTCAGTGACGAATAGCGAATTGACGTTGGCATGCGGAGGCCATATTATCGTTGCGCTCACTCGAACTGCGAGCGCAGACGCTGGGCTGATGCTCTGCTGCGTGACATCAGCCTTGGAACTAACCTGCACGACCGTAGAAGACATCCCTGGTCGCATCATGGCCGTCGCCATCGGTATCCGAGATACCGACATGTTCGTGGCGTCAAAGACGGGCGATGTCCTCGCCGTGCACCACGTGGTGTTGGACGGAGCGAGCGGCGGCTACCGGCAGGAGGGAGTCGTCACGGCCAAGTCTTCCGTCGTCACTGACGACGTCGCCTTGAAGATCACTGCGGACGGGCGATACGCGGTTCTCAGACTGGGATGCAGCGAGAAGGAGATTGAGATCATCGTGAAAGCGGAGAAGAAGAATAACCTGTTCGTTAGCAGCGGAAAGTAAGTTCCATTATCTAGGGACCAAACACGAATTTTGATCTTGCATCCATACCCCAGTAATAAACCTCATTTTGACAAAATAACTACATCAAATAATCGATACATCCAATAATTAATGCATCCAATAATTGATCAATAATAATATAATTAATTTTCTCATTTAAAATATGTTACGTACAAAAAATTAATCCGATTTTACTCGCTGTTTTGCAAATGTACTTGCAAGCTGTACAGCTTACTGAACAGAAATAACCCTATCTGTAAACCGCTTGGTCGCCCAAAGGTCTTAGGTCTATATTGTATACAAGCCTGTGCCAAAAATAACTTAAACCGAACGATACATTTATTCATAATGATGTTTTAATTTCTTTTTTAATAAAAGTTTCCTTAAACAGATGGTTTCAAAAATGGTTTTACACGGTAATGAAAAGTGTGTTGTGGGTTGTAGAATAAAGTGTGTTGTGGGTTGTAGAATAAAGTGTGCTGTGGGTTGTATAATAAAGTGTGCTGTGGGTTGTAGAATAAAGTATGCTGTTGGTTGTATAATAAAGTGTGCTGTGGGTTGTAGAATAAAGTGTGCTGTGGGTTGTAGAATAAAGTATGCTGTGGGTTGTAGAATAAAGTGTGTTGTGGGTTGTAGAATAAAGTGTGCTGTGGGTTGTATAATAAAGTGTGCTGTGGGTTGTAGAATAAAGTGTGCTGTGGGTTGTAGAATAAAGTGTGCTGTGGGTTGTAGAATGAAGTGTGCTGTGGGTTGTAGAATAAAACGATCACTTAATGCTCACCATACCCCAGTTAGGAATTCAGGTGACGCTATAGAACTCCTGTCAGTGTGGTAATAAATCAACTTCATCCATGCTTTACGATTCTTGTACCGTCACGTTCTTTGAGGCTGGTGTTCGTTTCCTCCAGGTGTCTCTCCAGTCATCTTCGTGCTCATGGCCCCGTTTATAACAGAGTCATCTTCTCATAACATGACCATACCATCTCAATTTATTCATTTTGATCACTTCTGCAATTGGAGTGATCTTGTTCTCCCTGTAGAGATAATCATTTCAATGTTCGCCGCATTTGGTGACACCCTGTGACATTCGTGTGGTTGTCGTGTATGTTGCAGTAATTTGATTTTCACGTCTCTTTGTCCAACATTCATTATCAAAACACAACATACGTCTTAAGGTGATATCTTAGTAATGAGGGATAATCTGTGCAGGTACAAGTTTGCGGCCGTTGACCTGCACTCGTCGACCCCGAGCCATGCCGAGCTGATTGTCTGCAACCGCATGCTCAGCAAATTGCCTTGTCTCGGCAACTCGTGGACGACACCGCAACACAGCTTCGTCGCCATAGGCCGTGACCGCACTGTCGTTCTATGGGACGCCAGTGGAAATATATGCGACCAGCGTATCGATAAAACGAGCAAGGTCAGACTCCTAGGGTGGAGACCCTCTTTTCACTGTGGCTGTGTGTGCAGTGTTGCACATCATTATAGTTCACACACACGCACGCACGCACGCACGCACGCACGCACGCACGCACACACACACACACACACACACACAATGCACCCGTGTAATCTGTGCAACACCTGTCCTCTGCGCAGGTGGCCATGTTCTACCGGCCAGCCTGTGTCGAGGTCGACTTTCATGACAAGAATAGAGACATGCTCTGCTGGGGACGCACGTTGTGTATGCACCAGGCGTCAGGTGAGTATGCACACCGCGTCGAATTATCTGGTTATGTCTGAAATACAACAGTCACAGCAACGCGTCTTTGCGCTCTGAGGCTTCCTATCGTTACATTTACCAACAATCTATCACACGAACAAAGCAGTGCGTGATTGGTCACAAACAAGTATTAATTAATAAAACCAAGCATTATTGGAAATAGAAATGATAAATGCGACGCCATTTTAGTGTAAGATAATTGATGAAATGGTGGACACCAACGCACAGAAGGAGCCTGGCTGTTGCGCGCATCACCAGTATTGCGTCTTGTAGATGGCGGTGATAGCAACGGCCAAGGAGGACGAGTCGTTGCCATCGGTTCTGAGGACGGCTGGTTGGTCCTGTATGATTCATCGACTGGTCAAGCCTTGCAGGAACGCATCGGCAAAGTCCCCAATCACAGTTCGGCGGTGAGCACACATCGTTCTAGAGCATCTTGTATGTGGCATCTTCTCTACTAGTGTCAGGTCAACAGAGCATTTCTATTGTCACGTTCTCTCTAATATAACCAGAGTAACATTTCCGCCGACATATAAACTGTTACATTATGTTAATCCATTATGCTACATTATGTTACATACATTACGTTAACTGTTGCCTGTATAATTCTTAACGACACTCCCTGTCAGTGGTGTAAACAGGGAGGCATTGGGCCACTGCTCATTTGGCTTAAAGTTTTTATTTTTTATGTAACCTGTTGCGCCATTGCACGGTAACATGGTAAACTAATGAGTGACTAAGCTTAACAACCCTTTGGCCTGCCCCTTTGCGAGATCCTGGATACGCAGCTGCTCCCTGTTCCGTTGTCTCGCAATCTACGGTGGCACTTCCTGCCCAGTGACATGGCCAGTGCACTGCATGTACGCTAACAATGACTGATGACTTCTACTCCGGTAGGTGGAGCGGGTGTGTGTGTCGCCCAACGACCAATGGGTGGCGTCTTTCGGCGCCGACTTGTCTCTGCACGTGTGGTCCGTGAGACCAAAATGCCGTGAGATATTCAGCCTGCGACTCGACGTCGAAGTGAAACAGATGACATTCTCTCCCGACGGCCTCCACCTGGTCGTAGTACTGACCGGCGGCACGCCTCGCCTGCTGCTATTCCGCTTGCTGCCGTGAAGTCGACTGTGGCCAACCTTGCCGTGAGAGAGCGGATACCTTTGACCTTAGGTGCACGGGGAGAGAGTGCATGGAGGGGTGGACAGAGGGGGAAGACGGAGAGGGAGATATAGGATTGAAGAGACATAGGAACGAAAGAGAAATAGAGGGGAGAGAAAGGTAGACAGGAGAGAGGAGATGGAAAATAGGTGAAAGGACAGAGAGGGACTGAATGTTTTGAGTAATTTCATACTTGGTATCGTTTTCCTACAATAGATAAGCATGAATATATACAACTATGTACAATATTGTCACCAATGCATACTTCATATTGGTGAAAATTAGAAAGTAAGAACACAATAATTAAGCAAAACAATATTTGGGATATATAACAATTTAGGAGATACATGAATACCATGAATTTGCTAAGTTAAGTCATTTTTTTCTGTTTATTTCGTAGTGCAATAGTATTAGGTAAATTTAGACTATTGTATTTAAAAGGTATATAATATAAAAGCTGTTGCACAATTATTTAGAAGTTTCAGATGCTTTGTCAACTTTGTTCCAATATAGTTTTAGCTATCATCACGACCCACGAGTAGCTATATTATCTAACTCTGTGAGAACGACTATTAGAAATGAGGATTTGTACCTCACCCCAGTAGCTGTCTTGGTCGGTCTACAGACAGACAATTAACAGCAGCAGACCAGTAGTGGCTGATCCAACAGGTAATACTGAGCACCTCCCCAGACTGCTCGCCAATGCTGAGCCCGATTCCCGGAATCACTGACGGTACATCAACATTTCAAAGCCAGTCACCGGGTTGGGTCGAAAGTGATACAATAAGTGTTCGAAGTTTTTTGTTTTCGTAAAACGAAGTTTGTCATTTTAGCGAATTTCACAAGGGAGGAAAGTTAATTAATGTTTTATGTGCATTGAAAGCTTAAAGAAACTTGTTGGGAAAATCTTCCAAGGAGCCACCAAAGAAATGCACTAGTGGTAACCAATAACCAATGGCAAAACTATTTGTGGTATCTCTGCACTGCGGTCGTCGACAAACACGGTTCAGATGTGTTCGTAGCTGCGCTGTAGCGGCTGTGCCGTGAGGAGAACGCCGACGTACACACTGCGAAAGCGATTAACAATGTAGGGATCATGCCTCAGTTAGACTTCCTGGTGTGTTACAGACGAATGTAGGGCACAGTAATTTTAGATATGTGTAATTTTCAATATGTGTAATTTGCAGACACATTGGCAAGTTTGCTGGTAGAACATGTTAAAAGTGTAACCGTGGATTTTTAGATGATTAAATAGGCGGAAGGATTTTTGGCAATTTTTTCGCCACAAGGCACGTGTGCGTAGTAATTTATGCAGACATTGGTAAATATTGACGGGCATGGCACATTCAGCCGTTTTAAAAGAGTTTCAGAATTTTTGATGGTCCCGTTTTCTTATAATCGTGCAAAACGTTAACATGGTCACCAATGGGAAACGTAACAGTAGGCTGAACCATGTAGTCACTTCGCTAAGGTCTGGCACAACACATTTGAATGAAATACCCTGGAAGGTCGATGCTGCTAGACTGCAGTGTTAGATTATGATCACCATACAACATCGTATTGTGTGCGGTTGTTATCGCAGCTGCACACCGGGAAGCGGTTTTGGACATAGCATTGTCATGTTAAGTGATGGTTGTCCACTAAAATACACCAAACGTTCCGCTTCAACGCCGTCGTAATTGATGGTTGAGATATTGTATTACAGGTTTGTCGCGCCAAGTAGTGCACACATCATTAAACCAGTCTACTAGTTTAGGTACATTTGAAATGTAACATGATCCACGTGTACGATTCGAAATTCGCTTGTACTGATTTGAAGCCGCAGCATTACGTATTACACAACTGCGTAGGAATTAGCTTTGCTTTGTCTACAGACAAGTTTATCACATTAAATTCGCCTACCGCTTTACGGACTTCCGATGCACCGAGCAACTTCTTAAAAGGAACAACTTTGAGTTCAAAGAATGAACTAAAATTTGAAGGACAAGAAGGACAGGGAGCCAAGGCAATGCTCTAGGTATATTACAACATCCCTGCTTTTTGTGAGGGTATACTGTGTCTCGAAGTGAATATTGCGGTCCATTTTTAGATGCCAGGTGACTATTTTTCATATTGTTGCTAATAATTGAAATATTGAGCGTTGGGTGAGATTCATATATGCGAAACCATGTTGACATGGCAGCGGTCTGTGCAGGTGAGTCCCTCTATGCAGGTAAATCCATATATGCACGTGAATCCATTTGTGTAACTGGCAAAGTCATGTCTTTAATACAAGGGTACCAGGTGACGTGTTACACATTTCAGTGTGGCCCCAATTATAAATCTAGAGGAAACATGTCTTCGTCTCGTGTGGACAAATCTAGGATCCACATGTATTCTACCAAATATATTGACTTTTAGGCACACTATTAATTATGCAACTACAGTGTGCTTGTGCTAAATTATTTTATTCGTCAACAAATGGCCAAAGTGCATATCTAGCTGAAAACCCGACCAGTAAGTAAACTGTCAATTTGTTTTTTTTAATATGCCATGAAAGTGCCCTTTTGAGACTACCCCAGTGGAAAATAAAAAAAATGCCCTGGTGCCCATGGATATAAGGACCATTGAATATATTGGAGAGTTTGGCCAGGTCCCAACATGTTCCTGGTAGCGAGAGTCGACCGCAGTTGTACTGCAAACTTTATATCAACGTTTCCATTATCATTATTATTTATACTGATTATTTCACTGTGTTTTTTTTTTGCGTTTGGCAAGAGGTGAACGGACCGACTTTTCTCGAGGTGCACCCCTTAAATTAGCCTTTTTTAGTTGTTAAAAACTGCGTAGCTAACGATAACGTAGCTAATTTATTTGTCAAACATTAAACTTGTTAACAAGACACAATCGACATGTGCATGACTTATTCAGAAAAACCTCATTCATGTAGCCAACATGCATAATATTACTTACACATTTCCTTTCTTGGTATATGCATATACATATGTATAACATAGGCCTATAAGCCGCGCTGGTCTACCTCATTGGTATTGAATTTCATAATCACATCTATCACAACACAAGTGAAGCGTGACGATAGTTATGTATGTATTTCTTTCGACGGTTGTTTTCGTCGACAGCCGGTCGTCGGGTCTGGCGAACATGTCGACGTGGACAAGTTTCGTTCGTTGTTTCACCCCAGATACAGCGGTGCGATGCGTGAAATGTCAGTGGAAGCCAAAGTGCGGCGTTCTGTGACCATCAGCTCGCATGTGGGAGTGTGCTTTATCAATTAGCAACAACGCGAGAGACGTCGCAGGTTTTACGTTTGCAACCATATGGAAACCTTGCGTGTGGATCATATGGTAACCTTGTGTGTGGATCATATAGTAACCGTGTGTGTGGATCATGTGGTAACCGTGTGTGTGGATCATAGGCCTGCTGGAGATCGGTAGAGAACAAGCGGATGTATTAACGGTTTCGCACAGGCAGGTAGGGACGCATTCTTAATACCACACAATGGTGGTCGTGATTGAGCGGGCGTGTCTTGCCGGCGTGCTCGTCGTGTGCGTCAGTTTGACTGTGACGCTTGCATCGAGCACACGCCGACAAGGGCGAGAGAACGGCGTCGGCGGTGACAATCTGACGGTCACTAACGCGACCAATTTGTCAACGACAACTGGCAACGAAAACTACGAAAGTGGCCGAAGATGGACGGTTGACAGCGGGATGGCGCCTGTATATGCTGCAACGAATTTCTTTTTAGAGAGTATGCTGCGTCCGCGCAGTGTCGCCGCTTTGCGGCTTAAGGTTGACCTCTCTGACCCGAGGAGGATCTACGAGTCACTGAGAGACGACAGCGCCATGTGGGCACGACATCACATCGGCTTCACCATGTTGGTCGTCGTCGGTATCCTCTGGGCAGCGCTCATGCCAATCGTCGGCTGTGTCATCGTGTGCTGGTGCAGTGGCGACGCCAACCGGCAACGTCGTCGTAGATTCGAGCGCCGCCGCTGCTGCCGATGTCGCTGCTACACGACCTGCTGTCGTCGCACCCTCGCCGTGCTGCTAGGAGTCGCCTGTGTGCTGTTACTTCTCGGCGTCGCAACCATGATGCTGGCCAACCAGCTGATGTGTCAGCAAACGCTAGGTGGCGGGCTTGTCGACACGTTCGTGTCCACTGTGGATCGTCTGGAGAGCTATCGCCACGATATGACCGCTGCAGTTCGGACAGCGGTAGACGATAGCATACAACAAGGACAACAACATCTTATCACCAAAGTGGACGATGTCCGTCGTAAATGTCAGCAAGAATTGGATGAAAAGACCGGGTTACCCGATCTTTTAGATGATCTATCCACACTCGTGCTATCACTCAGTGAAACCGCGCGGCTTTTTAACGATTTAGGACGAATATCCAAAGCGATGATCCAATACACGACCGCCGCTTCGCGGAATCTGAGCGCACTACGGAAAGACATTCAGTTCAACTTGAAACTATGCTCTAGCATCGTAGAAGTGTGTAAGACCAGTCTTCGTCACGTCAACGATTTGCCGACAGATATCATTAGCGGCACTGTGATTTCCTTTGGAGACGTGGCTGAAGTTATCGGCGATCTGGCAAACGGAAGCGGCGAACTGCAAGCGCGACTACATACCGCCACACATGTATATAACGGTTTTTTAAACATGGCCATTGAGAAGTCTCGTTACGCTCACGCCGTCATCGCTGTGAAGATGCAAGCGCTGAATCTCTCGGTCGGCGTCCGGCGAGTGATGCGCAACGCGACCAGGCGAGTGGAGAGAGTGTTCGCCCTCGCCGACTACAAGGGATGGGTGACGACGACGCTTGCTCCGCTGCTGCGTCGTTATGGAGCCTACCGTAGTGGCGTGGGCATCGCACTGTGTGCGGTCGTTCTGTTGCCCGCAGCCGGCTGTCTGGTGGCGCTGCACTTCGGCGCGTGGGGAGTGGGAGCAACGAACGTCGACGCCATGTTGCAGCCTGAGCCGTGCTGCTCGCGCTCCAAGGCGACCAGCGCCCTGATCGTCACTGCGGCGACGACTATGGAGACCGGCTGGCTGCTGGCCCTCGCTACGTGCGCACTCTTCCTCGCCGGCGGCATGCTGCACGTCGACCTGTGTCGTCACCTGGTGGCGCCGGGTGCGGATCCCGATTCCGCGGCCGTTGTGTGTGACGCAGTCGGGGATTGGTTGAACGTGTCAGTTGACCTGCGCAAGCTTATGGATGCATGTGCCGAACGCCACAGCTTATTAACCGCATTCGATCTAGTTCCGGACGAAGTCATCTCAATTCGGCGCCTATCTGCGCCACTACGTGAACTTCGCCAGACAATGGTCATCCATCCGTCCAAGAGCATATCTTTCAACGTCTTGGACAGTGAGATAACTGGCATGTTAGAACGTCTGAATACAATATTTGCATCCTTGGATTTCGCAGCGTATCGCCACTGGATGAGTCGAGTTCCAGGGGAAATGGAGATGGCCGCCCTCGCAGAGTCGATGAGGGAGGCTTCGGCAGCCGTGCAAGCCTCGGGAGACGCAGTCATCGCCACCAGCCTGGCCCGCTACTCGGAGGACGTATCACATCAACACGCCGTATACGTAGCCACTGTCGAGAGCTACCACGGGAACTTAAACGCAACCATCGACAAACTAGAAGCTTGGGCAGACTCCATCAACATCACTAGTCTCATGTCTCGTCTGACGGCCGTGCATGCGCTGAACGAGACGGAAGTCGTGCGCCGGTCGGCTGCCTCGGTCGCGGACGATGTGCTACGGGCCTTCACCGCTGTCATCAACGACGTAAGGAAGGCAGTACTTGGACGGCGCGGCGATGGCTGTCGGCCAGTCTACGAGGCTATTGACGCTTCGTTCGGCGCCGTCTGTGTCGACTACCTCTACCCATTCAACGCATTCTGGTTCATCGCTGGTGCCTGCTGCTTCATTCTGTTCCCAGGTACAGTCGTCCTCGCCTTAGTCCTAAGGCGGTTTTACTGCAGGCTGGACGCCATGCACCTGTCGCACCGGGTGTCGCTGAAGCGGATCAGGATGGGCAGACCACAGCGCCAGGCGAAACGTCCGTCCCTACCTAGAGAACAGCACAGTGTAAGGCAAGTATCGTACAACACGCATAAAGTATGCATACATTACAGTTAGATATGCTGGGGATAACTAAAGTGTGCAAGATGATATAGATTAGTCAAAAGGTATGAAAAATGAATGAACATACAAAATGGACGATAAGATTCCATGAAAGAAAGACTTAGAAGAAGCAATTACCACAAACACGAAAGTGTCATAACAGTGCGGCATATCAGCTTCAGAGAGTAATACAAATTTAAGGTTGATTAGAGATTATTGTAAAGGAAACGAGCTAATTATAATTATGTATAAAACAATAATTAGTTCTCGTTTAGGATACTGCATACAAACTTGAAGGCCATAATCGTAAGACGGACATAGACAAGTTGAAAAGAATACAAAGGGGAGCAGTTAAGCTAAGGGCTAAGGAGGAGGCAAGGAGGAGGCAAGGAGGAGGCAAGGAGGAGGCAAGGAGGAGGCAAGGGGCAACAATGTAACATTTAGGCCTTTTATAGCTAGTGGATTGTTTACTAGGTGTGTTAAATACAGTATCTAGTGTACGTGTTGATTAATTACATACAATTATACCATTACTCCTCATTGAAAGTGGACATGTAAAAATTTCTGATCAAAATTAGAAGGGGGAATTTTTTGTCTCCCCTCCCCCCTCCCCCGGAAAGAACATGTACAACACACTATGTTGTTCACAGCACTGTTTACACACGGGCACGACTATATGTGCATTCGTGAGCATTTCTAGCAAAGTGGAACGTACTTAGTCGAACATGATGCATTTCCTCAACAGCTCCTACACCTACACCTACACGACGGACAGTGTCACTGAGTTCTCGGACGACGATGTTGACTGGCGAGAGAGTGCGAGACCACAAGTCCGCAACCATCGCTATACGTCTGGCGAGACATCGGCCGAGAACGGCCGGGATCTGGCGAGACACGCAATGTCCAGGGAGTCACTGCGGAGTTTGAGCATCAAGCGACGAAGGTATATTTTAGGAATTCCAGTGGATAAATGAACTGCTGAAGTGTTCAGGGTCAGGCTGAACCTGTTCTTGCTAGAACCGATTAGTGGTACATGGTTGGTATATGGTGCTTGGCACGTTTCAGAGTGGTTCTATAATAACTACTTACTTACTTTCTTACTTACTTACTTACTTAGACTTAGCGGCAGTGAAAGCGTTCCACTTTAATTGATCAGCAGCTACAGCATGCTTCTTAGCTCCATCTCCTGTTGATCGCCGCCGCCAGTTCATTCTCGGTCGTCTTCTCCTTCTGTCACCAGCTGGTGTCCAACATAATGCTTGATGGGCAGGCTTTGGTGAGACTGGAGGTTGTCCGGTTCGTTTTCTGAGCTCTTCATTTGACACATAATCGCTCAAAAGCCCAATATCTTGCGAAGGCATTTAGTGTTTAATAAATACAGGCAAATTAAATCATGTTGGGTCTTTTTATACGGAGTGTCCATCAGTTTTGCTTTGACTAATTCAAGGGTGTCATTTGTGAAGTGTGGCAAGTCGTGATTGTGCGTATTGCCATTTGGGATGATCTGCCTGTTTGATCAGTAAACCGGTAAGTTCGCGTGAATATATGTAAAGTAAATTGTTATTCTTGTATTTTTAATAGATATTCTGCTTTTAAAATGTTAAGTATTTAAAAAGCAGTGTTTGTGTATGCCATAGTTAATATGTAACACTAGTAATGAATAATATAACACAATTTCTACTTGTAATTATTACTTAGCCCCGTCTTAATCACTGATTATTTTCCACTTTGCTCCATGACAGTTTAATATCAACGTGACCCTTGCCTTTGTCAAGTCCTTGTTCGTCGTTGCGACGAAACTTACTTTTATGTTAGATTAAAAGCTAAAGAGGATATGCAAATCAGTTCGGTTGTGTGTTCTTGTTTCTGGACGTTTGAAACGGGAAATGGGCTCATGTGTGTATATTGACCAACCCCGTGCACGTATTGAATAACGTTCAAAAAGGGACCTTTAAGCAAGACTTGTCGAAAGTTAAAGTTTTTTTTACAATTTTTTTTATACATAATCATCTTCTCCACTTATCTCACTACGTCTGTGCTCATATGTGGCACCGCCCAGTCTAAATTACTATATCTAAAGGGTGTTTCACAGCACCACTCGATTTTTGTCTCTTTAAAAATGTGCGTGCAAAACGGGCCCCGTTTCATCCACTTTTACTACTAGGGCCATTATCACACATTTCGTAAACAAATTGTTTACACTCGTACCAACAAGTGTGTCCATGTCGTACACTGTCCACATCCGTGCTTTCCCTTCCTTACTGTCCGAAAACAGTTGGCAGCAGAATAAACATGGTGTAGTATCTTTTTCGCTTGTTATATAATTCTTTTTATGTTATTGTTATTATTATATTATTTTATTATTATTTTATTATTATCATATCATATTATTACCACTATCACTCTGTTGTACACAATCTACATTGCAATCACTGGTGCATAGGCTACACCAACAATATACTGACCAAAGCGGGCCCCTATTGGCAAAGATTAAGGGCCCGTTTTGACAGCAAAATACGGCTTCAGGGTTTTTACCTTTTTAAATAATACCGGTGCATCCACTTTACATCTGATATGCACATATAAGAGCATGCACAACAGGCTTCCTTCCACATAAGGAGTTTCCATTGTTTCCAACGCGCTCAAGTGGAAATGTGACATTTGGAAAACAGTGCTAATATTTAAAGAAAACTGTGAAAAACAATCTTTTTGAGCTCACTTGTTTAAATTTCGCGCTTCCGATCAACGTTCGGTTGTGATCCCTGACTAGTGAGTCATGTACAATTTCACTGTAAGTATAATACATTCACGCCAAGCGGGTGGGACCGGTTTAGGGTGGGGGCCCGTTTTGCCCGAAGTTCTCCTACATTTGGCAGAAAATCGTTCACAATCTTAGCATGAAGAAACCCTTTAACTACATTTTGCTGAAACGATTGGCCACCCTCCCCATTTTATTACTATGGTTAGGTCTTTTAATTTTTACGAGTTTATTTACGGATTTTATAATGAACTAGATTGGCCTAAATTATGTCGCTAAACGGTATTCTTGCCTCATTGTTTACTTGTCGTTGCATTCATTCAATCATTCCAAGTACAAAAAGCACACATTCTTTTAAAATACTGTCTTCTGCTGTCCAAATAGCGCCACCGATTGAAATTGCGGAGAGCGATAATATAAGCCGCTGGGGGCTCATTGTAGAAGACGATAAATGCAATGGGGCACTACTTGGACCGGAAAAGTGGGCAAAACAGTACCCTTTGTCGTAAGCGGAATGATATGGAATGATATTTCATGTTAAAATACGACACGATGAAAACGCAAAGAAGTTTTTTAAATGAAACTATCGGGTCGGCAGCCCGTAAATAAACTAATAAAAGATAAAGGCCTTACTATTGCTCTCGTGTCTGCAGACTTGCGAGGCGTGTCCTCGAAGAGCGAAACTGGCTTCGTCAATACGAGCATGGAGGACAGGAATATGGCAGAACACCAAGTCGACCGAGTCCCAGACGAGAAGACAACTATATTGTGTCGCACCATCGAAGAGACCCACGGATATATTGATGGGGTAACTGTACTGAAGGGCACTCATTCCAAAACTAACTAACAACGGACATTTCATAGAAAGAGGTCACGTACACAGCTATGATGAAAGGAAATGAATGGCGCGAACAATGTATAGAAGTTAATGTAGTCTCGTTTATCCAACTCTCGCTCACCTTCGTGAACTCGCCGAGAGTCTGGCTCCGAACACGTGGTTTGACTGTTACCCACTCCATTTTGGGTAGGCGTTACGTTTAGGCGCCAAAAACCAATCATCGTCATTATCGAAATTCTACACAATAGAACTATTTTGCGTACAATTTCACTTTCATTTGATGAGCCAAATCCCCGCATGAGATTAATCTAATTATGTATGCACCAGGAGTCAGACCACAGTTGAGAATTGCATTGGTGGCCATGTTAACGTTTTGTCTGATTATAAGAAAACGTGACCATCAAAAATTCTGAAAATTGTACACAGCAATTGCCATCATCTCATTGATATACTGACCAAATTTTATCAAAATCACATACCTCCAGCTCTTTTAAATCGCCCCGACGTGCGATGCCTATCAATTTTGACAAAAATAGCCATGTATTCATGCGCCCACGTGGCCCATAGCAGAAAAATTCCCATAAATCCCTCCGCCAGTTAAACTCTTTAAAAAATGCACTGTTTCACAGCCAATAGCTTCTACAAACAAACCTGTGAATATTCCTGCTCAAAGGCACTCATGTCACATAATATTAATTTATTAAGTTACCATTTTACAATTTCATGCGCCCTACATTCGTGAAACAATAAACAGGAAGGTCAACTGTAGTCTTACCCCAAATAGGGAATTTTTTTGTTTGAGAAAGTGTCAAATTTTATATCAAATTGCGGCACTGTGTATATGTAGACACATTATGGAACACTCCTGCTTGTCAAGTCATTATTATTTATTTGACAGCCAAGTCTAAACAAAGCTTTGCCCGTATTATTAGCTGAAAACCAGTCACATAATTTAATTATAGGTCGATTTTGACACTTGATAAATCTTAGATCATGTACACTAGATTTACATAGCACTGCGAACCAATGAAGCCTGCTTACTGTCCCTTTGAATATACTAATGAGTTTATTTTAAAATTAGTATTCATATAATTGCTTGATTTTAAACCAAACGTGGCATAACTTTGTAAGAAAATTGGACATTTTTCACATTTAACAGGATTTAGGATAAATTCCAATGATTCAGGTTTGTCCAATTTTATTGTTTATGTGACTGCTTTCATACTTCTAGTTGATAAGATACAAGGCGAACGGCTTGATTTCGATACGCCACCATAAAAGGGTATCACATGACCAGATGCCAGTCGCGGCCAGATTTGAAAATGCTGATCTACGCAGTGCTTCAAGTGGGTGTGACACAACCAAAATACAACTATTCTGTCCAATTTTTTTACACAATGTTGCTAACGCACTGGGCCACAACACAAATATCACCAATGACCGCTCTAGTCCAAAATGGCTACCTGTTCCGTCACATACTTGTGTCATACCCCTTAATTTTCGCCAACTTTCCATTTTGGCATCCGATCTGTGCCATGATGTTCGTGATTGCTACTGCTGTCTACCTTTTCCAAGCAAACTGTTCACTTTTCCTATCAACCTGTGCCTATGGGAATGATTATATCTTATGTAAACCACTTCAGAGTTATGGTTAGCTAGGGATGGGGTTAGCTAGAGATAGGGTTAGCCAGGGATGTGGTTAGCTAGATATGGGGTTAGCTACGGTTAGGGTTGCAAAGTACTGCACACAATATGAAATTGGTATTGGTATGTGGTGAATAACATTTTGGAAAGGCAACTGTTATTGTTGATATTAAAAATTGCTTATTGTAGACTTTCAGCTTATCACAAGCCCTATAATACTATTTTAGCATATGAAAAATAAACAAATTGTATTTATTAGCAATGAAATATCATATTCAACATTAACTTGCGCAATATATCAGTTCGTACACATCAAACGTTATAGTACAAAACTAAAATATACATTTATTTGACATGTTTTATATTTAGTAGATCGGTTATAGGACACCTCCTAAGGGAGACTGTTAAACAGTTTAAATAGTAGCGGCGTTTAACCAGTAATGATCTTGTTGACTAGATGGAATCAATAACATATTTATATAATAATATAATAGTATCCAGTCTGACACCGACAATTGTCTAAGTCAAAATACACACAACACTGGACAGGTTAGCAACAGTATTTATTTATTTATTAATTTATTTTCAAAAATATGAGCCCTAATTATATTATCAGAATTGCAAATTACAAAAAATATAAGAAATTTGTTATAACAAACTAATAATTTCATCCAAATTACGTGTAATATCCACAATTAGGCTAATAACAACGACCAAAACGTAAGCATATCAACATTTTATAAACGTGTTTGTGACCCCGAATTCCGTCTATTTGGAGTCAGACCACAGTTGAGAATTGCATTGGTGGCCATGTTAACGTTTTGTCTGATTATAAGAAAACGTGACCATCAAAAATTCTGAAAATTGTACACAGCAATTGCCATCATCTCATTGATATACTGACCAAATTTTATCAAAATCACATACCTCCAGCTCTTTTAAATCGCCCCGACGTGCGATGCCTATCAATTTTGACAAAAATAGCCATGTATTCATGCGCCCACGTGGCCCATAGCAGAAAAATTCCCATAAATCCCTCCGCCAGTTAAACTTTTTAAAAAATGCACTGTTTCACAGCCAATAGCTTCTACAAATAAACCTGTGAATATTTCTGCTCAAAGGCACTCATGTCACATAATATTAATTTATTAAGTTACCATTTTACAATTTCATGCGCCCTACATTCGTGAAACAATAAACAGGAAGGTCAACTGTGGTCTTACCCCACCAAGTATCTGGGTGCATACATTATTTCCGTCACAATCAAAAGAACGGTTTGGATCCGGGCTCTAGTGTATGCGACAAACATTGGCGCCACGTACCAGAGCATGGATAATCGAGGCTAAAGTTTATGTTGTTTTAACTGTTTGTGTGGTGGGTGGCCTCAACCATAGGTGGGAGGTGCACTCTAAGAATGGAGGGAGGTGGGACGTTGGCCCCCAGAACAGGTGGGAGATGGGTGGATGGCCCCCACATTTAGTCAGGTGATTATTCTTACAATTTCACCCAACTACAGTTACGTTTGAGCTTCTGAGACATTTAGTGCGAAAACCACGATAAATATTTCAAAAATAACTATGATGATGCCTATGTTGTGTATGTTACATTAGAATAAGTGTACGTTAATATTGCATATTAGTATTATTATTATTACAGTTAATATGGGATGAATATTGATGAATATCTCACTCAAACATATTTCCAGTCTGTGGAATTTTACAATAGCTCTGTTTAGAAGGGGATGTGGCGTACTGGAAGAGTTTCTTAGTAAATGTGTGCAATTCTTACACCTATAATTGCATTCATAAATAACATTTCTCTTGTTGAAATTATCAACAAAGCAGAAAGGTTATTTCCATCATGAAAATATGATATGTATTATATATGTATTACCACTTATATTATTTTTTCATAGTAGGAGAAGGTGGGGCATGCCCGCACCCTGAGGCATGTCGACACACCTCATTATTGAGAACACCACGTGGTTTGTGGTTTCAGATTGTGTTATAAAATAGCACCGAACACACACAATACACGCCTGACGTTGCGATTTGAGTTTATTATCGTATGTAAAAATTACCAAATAAAACATTTATATGCACAACGTTGATGTCATTTTACATTTTATAAAGTCACACCCTCAATAATCATGCGCACAGATGCACACATGTGCACAGATGCGCTGACGCCATTGGAAATTATGTTTTACTTTTTTGTCGTAACCCAAATACGAAGTGTAAATGCACATAGGACTTGGATATAATGAGGTGTGTAGGTTGCACACGAGAAAGTACTCTTTCTGAATGAATTGAACAAACTGTTAAATTATTGTGTTACTGCTAGTAATGTGAATAAGTTTAAAAATAAAATTGCCAGATATCTGATAAGGGCGGGCAATACATAGATGAATAAGTATTGAACTCACGTTTCCTGGTCCACTTGCCACCTGGAACTTACAGTTTTGAATAGCAATCTTGTTAAATCTTGTTAAATAATCCTCACTATCAGAAACCGGATCTATCAACCAATAATTATATCTCCGCCTCGCCAACTTTTAGCATGGGGCTAACACGGTTGTCTGTTCCAGTTGGAATTATTATAATTTTGTTTAGATAATACGGTGGTATCTTGTAGACATTGTAATAATAGAGTGCCTACATACTTAATTACCTCTACCCATCAGATCGCCAAGTTGTTCGTCGTGGCTGATGTTAACCACAATAACAGGTTTCAAACAACGTACATTGATCGGTATTGTACCAAATGGCACATGGCTGTGTCGGCTTCTGTGACGTAGGCGTCACTACTTTTAGCAACAACAGGAGTAATTACTAGTGCAATTAGCATGTTACGCTGAGTTATTTTGTTTCCACGGCCTAAAATGCGCATGTGTATATCCGAACACACTCGACTGAGAGCCGACGTATTAGAGGTGTTCAACATATTCATTCAATCAATCAATCAATGAATCACCAATCAATCAGTCAGTCAGTCGATCAATCAATCGATCGATCGATCGATCAATCAATCAATCAATCAACCAGTCAATCAATCAACCAGTCAATCAATCAATTAATCAATCAACCAACCAATCAATCCTTTATTCCAACACACAGTTACAATACAATAAATGACAACAAGTTACTAACAAAACGTGCAACAAATGTGAGTTGGTGAAGAATACTCAAGGGTGACTTGGAAATATTCAACAAGTTAGTTACTTCCTGCTGATTTCTTCGTCACTTCGCCGTGGTTAAAATAAACCTTTTCCACTGAACTATAAGTTAGAGCAAACATGCCAGATTGTCCAGCAAACACTCCAGCTGTTGTCGTGCTTAGTACGAACTAAAGGTTAAATGCCTTCTCTTTAAATATATTTTGAAAAGGCTTATTCATAGACGTCTATGCATCACATTAAACGAACCCATTCAGTTATCCACCCATCCACGAGAACTTCTCGCCGAATCGAAGATAATACACAATGAGAAACACAGTAAATTCCTCGATATTTAACCCACGCTTAAATAACGAGTTTGGTGTGAGATATGGTGGGAGTATATGGTGGGAGTATATGGTGGGAGTATATGGTGGGAGTATATGTGCTAATGTGTTGCGGTGCCTCAATGCTTAGTTTTTGAATAATCCATGTTTTGTTGACAAATACGATTAGTGCTATATTGTAAAACTTGTTTTATTATTTTGCCTTTTGTGGCCGTTGCGCATTTTATTATTCAGCTAGGCTTAAACAGAGAACTTTGTTTATGTTGACTTCACATTTCCTTCTCGGAGAGCTGTATAATCCAGCACGTTTATGTGCAGAACAAAGATGCGTTTACACCGGAAATGTCGCCATCTTTGTACAGGCCAAAGTAGAACGTCAAAATGTCGTGTGCCCTGACGGTTAACATATTCCAAGTAGGTACTAAATATGATGTTTGTTACACGACATAGGCCAAACTCTTTACATATGTACAAATCTGGGTCCTCCAAATAAATTATATATTTGACTTTTTTGACAAAAACAAAATCATGAAAATTCCACATTGCCCCAAGACTGCGGGGCAAAGGGAACTTTGATACAGGGGCAAAGTGAAATTATGCTCAACTCTAAGCCAATATTTTTCAAGTGCACGTGTTTTGGAGCCTCCTGTTACCATTTTGTCGATCGATTTTGCATTTAAATATGTGGACCATATTAAATTGAAATTGTAATAATAACTATGTTTAGAATTAGTTCGCATAGTCATAAACTATCATAGAATTAATGCTTCGATATATATTGATAAAGATTTTAACCAAACAGGCCGTTCCACCTTGCCACTTCCCCACCGCCTACTTCTCATATATGTTATATGTATTAATACACACAGGGACTTATCTCACAAATCACACAATGAATATGACAGGCACGACGAATAGATGCATCAACCACAATACACTGAAAACCTTCACCACAAGGGCTATATGTATATTACAGCACATGCAGATGGCTCCATCTCGTAGCCTAGGCAAAGCAAATTTGTGTTTTCATAGGACTTTCTTAGTTACTGATGCGATGAAAACCTGATTAAAAGTGAAATGCCTGGAAGTTAATACCGAATAGAAACTTTAATTATATTCCAATTTGGCATTCCTACACAAACATTTATTATTTAACAAGATTTGCCATCCAAGCCAAAGGCCCAGATGGAAAGTGGACTAGGAAGCCATTGGCTTATCGTTATGTCAAACAAGATAACAAATTATAATCTTTCCATGAGCCAATGGCATCAACGTTGTCAACTTGCCACCTGGAACGTGTGGCTTTGCTTTGTCATCTAGCTAAAATGGTTGATGCCCCCGGGTGGAGAGGGTTGGAGGGGCACTCAAAACGTCGCCATTATACCATCCTTGAGACAAATTCTATGTTTAATCGGTATGTTTTGTGCACCAAAGCACGTTGGTGCACGTAACGCGTTTGGATAATTAAGGGTATATATTTAGAACAAGGGCTGTGATTTCATTTCAGGGCACCTTTATGTAATTTTAGTTAACATTAATCTACGAATAAAACATGTTGATGAATTAATCTATATTATGTATTATGGAACAATGCAAATTGTGTACGTTAACGGGTATATATTTGGTTGTATTAAAACTTGAAAAGGATATAATTTTGAAAGGTGTCTAAAACGTGTTTAGGGGCGGGCCGTTATATAAATTCTTAATGGTATTTTCCTGGTAACGTATTGAGTGGCCCCTGAAGTGGCTGCAGTGCGAAGGCATGTTAACGTAGAGCAAACACGCCAGCATGTCCTGCTGGTTGCCGTGCTTCGTACGTGCTAAACGTTAAGTGTCCTCTCGTTCAAAATATCTTGAAGAGGCTTATTCAAAGAAGGTATATGCATCTCCTCAAACGAACTCAGTCAGTCTTCGCCCATCCACGAGAACATCTTGTCGAATCGAAGCTAATACAGAATGAAAACCATCGTAAGTTCTTGGTTATTTAGTGCATGCTTAAATAACCAGTTTGGTGTGAGATATTGTGGGAGTAGATTCGCTAATGTGTTGCCATGCCTCAATGCGTAAGTGTCGAATAATCCACGTTTTGTTAACGAATACGATTTGCGCTAAATATTACAATAACTGGTTTATTATTTTGCCGTTTAACAAGATTTAAATTTAACAGGATTGCCATCCAATGCAAAGGCCCACATGGCAAGTGGGTAAAGAAGCCATTGGTTTATTGAGAGTCCAACATTTTTAATCCTGAGATATGTGTCAACCTTGTTTTTTTACATATTCACGTTGCTAGCAGTTAAACAATCGGCAGATAATTTGCTCCATTCATTGATTGTCCTCTGTGAGAAGTGAACGAGAACGAGTACCTCCTGATATCCAATCTACACTGATCCTTTACTAATGTTGTCTCATGACCTCTAGTTCTATTATCTTGTGAGAAAAAAGTGAGAAAAACTATTTCTATCAATATTTAAAAACGCATTTAATATCTTAAAAACTTTAATTTTATCTCCTCTTAACCGCCTTTTCTCTAGTTTTTATTAAACCATACTCTTTTAGGTGTTCTTCGTAGCTAAGGTCTCTCAGTTCTGGAATCATTTAGTTACTCTCCTCTGTATTCTTACAAGCGTATATATATCCTTCTTACGATATTGTCTCCAAGCTTGTATACACGTATATCCAGGGTTGTATACATGTATCTCCAATACTTGTTTGTAGCCTTTGCGCATTGTATTATTTAGCTACGTTGACACTGAGAAGTTGGTATGTGTTCACGTCACATTTCCTTTTCGAAGGGCAAGGAAGTTCGACTGTTAATCCATAATTAATAAATGTTCACTAGTTAATTGACCACTTAAACTTTTTTTGTACGTACGTACGTATTTCTGTATTAGTTCTGTGTTTGTATGTATGTACACACACACGCACACGCACACACATACACAGGAACAATGGTTGTCAAATAAACCATTAATTTAACGATTGATTTCAATAATTGCTTCAACAGTAACATTGATTGGACGATTTTGTGTTTACAGTTGAGTAAACCATCTTGTTAAATATGTATTGTTAAATAGCATATTTCTCTATTAGTGTAGCAAATTTGTTGTGGTGCATAAAATGGCCGGTATTGTCGACAGGTGTTTCTCGTAGCGTCAATGGTGGTCTGTCTAGTGATCCAATGCGTGACTGCGACGCCGTGCAGCGACCAGTGCGAGACAGCGAGAGCGGACTGCGACAAGGAGTGCGAGACATCCGGTTGGGCCTGGTTAGGTCTCCAAGAGTTAATGTGCAAGATGTGGTGCAAGAAAGACAAAAAGGATTGCGATACGAAGTGTATGAATGAAGAATTGGAGTGAACTACCGTTGTTCGTATGATCGTCTTCAATCTCTTATGACCAGTTACCATATCTGGATATATTGAAGGACTGAATGATGAAAATTAAAATGATTACTGTTTGTGCGACATAAATAATCCGGAGATATCTTAAAGTCGCAATCAGCCTCCACCGTCCACGCCATCTCGCCCAGTCAGTTGTTGTCTCTCTAAGCCGCGCTAGATATATTCGAGGAATAGTATTGTTTATTGCATATTAGTCAGTTGATACAATTTGTGTAAGGCGGGTTAAGCTATTAGATTGTATTAGTATTAATTATTATTGTTGCTCTAAATCTTCAACACAATTCAAGAAAAAAATTCACCCAAAGTTACAAATCCTGGCTGACACGAGGACACGGTAGTTGCTGTGTAATTCAGCATGTTTACATGAAGGTTTGTGTAATCAACAGGCAGAATAAAGAAGCGTTTATACCGGAAGTTTCGCCATCTTTGCGACGCATCTAATTCGACCGTGGGAACATTCACATTATTCACATTATTTACATTATTCACACTATGTAATGGAGTGAAATATGCCATTTCCCACACAGCAATCGTACATTTAGAATAAATAAACACACGCACGCGCGCTCACATATATCCCATGTCGTTCTGAATATGACAGTCAATGTACCAAATTCGTTCATATATCGTTCATATTGTAGTAAACGTGTTGCCACATGAATGGGCCTCGGGCCACACAATAGGACCCCAGCTTGAATTGCTACAATCGTTTTCAGTATTCGAAGCGTTTTGCCCCGGTGTGTTACAAATTAAAGTTGTCCCCTTAAATTTTTCGTCGGTTCAGCGATGCCGCTCATTCACAACATTTCAGCACAAAAACCGCAGCTACATCATCTGGCGAGGGAACATATAATATACTTGGGGTAGTGTTCGCCAGAACTTGTTCTAGCTTTGTTCGCGAGGAATCTTATGTTTTTTGCTTCGTTCGCCAGGACAATAAATTAAGTGTTTACTAGAAAGCTATTGTTATCATCTGTTCAGTGGCGTAACAATGCAAAATGCAGCGGGGGCGACGGGGGGGGGCAAGAGTAGAAAAATGCCGGGTCTACCTACGTATATTTTGAGTCCTCTCGCTGCCGTTTCGAAGGTTGGGGAATTTTCACTTCATTCCACGTTGGTCCAATTCACTCAGCTCTATAAATGACTACTTGATCGTGGTTGATATGTGAATGAATATTCTTCGCTCAATAATTGTAGCGTGGTTGTTTGCGTCCCAGAGAAATCGAGTTGGTTTTGGAATGAACAGGTCTGCCGGAAGTGACGTGCAAAGCGCGGACGTGCAAAAACGGGTGCGGCAAATGGCCAGGAAGAAAATTATGAACTGGAGAAATCAGAGGACAGAGTAGAAACGGCAAGAACAATGATACTCATAACGTGTGGGTGCGGTGGTGTTGTGGCTAGAACATCGAATTATCAATCGAGAGAACCCGGGTTCAAATCCTCTTGCTGTTGTTTCGAAGCTTGGGCGATTTCGTTCAATCCACGTTGCCTCAGTTCATTCGGCTGTGTACATGAACACCTGGCTATAAACAGTGGTGGATATAACATATATATATATATATATATATATATATATATATATATATATATATATATATATATATATATATATATATATATATATATATATATATATATATATAGTCGTGAAGAAGTCGGGTTGTTGTTGGGATGAACAGTTCTGCCAGGGGGTGAAGGGTAAAGTACTTGGAACGGACCTAAAGACCGAATACCGTGATATATAAGAACTTACCTTTATGACAACGGAGGCGAAGAGGACATGTGAAAATAATTTAATTTCCTGACAAAACATCCACATGCAGTGCCAACAAACAAAAATTATTAACTATATATAATTAGCTCCTTGTACCTAAAACAAATTGCTCGTGTGCATTGGGTTGAGGCCGGGGGACCATATACCATGGAGTTATCTTGGTATGTTGCTGTAGCGCGCGTCTTTTCAGAAATGAACCTCTTAAATTTTTTTCTCGAAAATGTTGGGTTACAAACCCGTCCATAGATCAGCCACAATAATGGCCGATGTGTGTCTTTCTCGGTCGTTCGCTGCGTGTATCCATTGTAGTCTGCTCACGGCCGCTTCACTGTACAGATTCTCCGGACCAGGTTGTTCTCTGCTACCTGTAACGTCTCCTCCTTTCTCTCAGTGCAAGTCGTCCAAACCTATATGCACAAACTGGTAATACCCACACCTCCCATGCTTTCCCTTAAGCCGTTTCTTCAACTTGCTGTCCAATGACAAACATGCACGCACGCACGCACGCATACACACATGTGCACATATATACATATATACACACACCCACACACGCAGACACAAACACACACACACACATATATATATATATATATATATATATATATATATATATATATATATATATATATATATATATATATATATATATATATATATATATATATATATATATATATATATATATATATATATATATATATATATAATATATAATATATATATTATATTCAACCTTCCTCCATGCTCTAGCTCTTGATAGAATATTAAATATAAAATAAGTTGTACCCACTGTTATTGTATGTACATTACTACAGAGCAAAAGTGCTAAGCATAACGAGCGCACCACATATCTTAATTTAATACAAATTACTACTGGGCGACGCACCTGGTCAACATCCTTGATAAATACGAACCCCTTTAATTAAAACATGGTTGCGACCATCTGATGACATGGTGAGGAATGTCCTGAGCGACACAAACAAGTTCTGGAACGATGTCTCGTGTTCTCACGTCACTACCCACTGAAGGAGAGCGAGCGCATTCCAACTGACCGTCGTCTCTCCTATTTGAGATTCGCAACTCCTGATGTAACTTTGCTCCCGACGGACCTCTCTCTTTGTTAGAACCCAAACTTGTTGTCCACCTGTATCACTGGTCGTATTCCTCATTCCCCCGTGATCTGAAGCAGCTCTTGTCCCGCGTGCAGTGACAGGTCGTTACTTCCACCCAGTCTTCTCCGCTGCACCTTCGTTTCCGTAGTGATCACCAGTTGCTCACAGACCGTCGTGGCCTCCCTCGTTGCTTCTCGGTCACATTTCCGCGCTCCCCCGCTCAGAAGATGACAAAAGCCCCGAGTTGAATTGTGCATCCATCCAAGCCGAGCTAAGGCGTTTGCAAAAAAATCTGAACATGGAGACTTCAATGCTCGTGTAGGGAAGAATGCAGACTATGGGATGGTGCCATTGGAAGAAATGATGTAGGAAACGTCAAATACAATGGGGTGCTACAACTCAGCAAATGTACAGAGAACGATCTGATTATCACGAATATCACATTTCGCATGAAAGATAAGTTCAATACATCATGGATGCTTCCCAGGTCAAAATATTGGCATCTGATTGACTATGTCATCACACGTCAACGTGATCGCGCAGATGTCCTCATCACTAAAGCAGTGCGTGGCTCTGCAGCCTGCTGGACTGACCACTAAAGGCTAATCCATGCCAAACTATCGATGCAATTCTCACCAAAAACATCGGAAACAACATGCTACAAGGAAGAGACTTGATGTATGCAAACTGAAAGACGCAGAAATCAGCCATCAGTTCCAACACACTCTAGAAGAGAGACTTTCCGACACACCAAAAGAGAATCTCTCGGTAAGTGATGAGTGGATCTCGCTCCGCAACAACATCACCCAGGTATGCGAAGAAACACTTGGCTATCAAACGAAACATCATCAAAATTGGTTTGATGACAATAACACAACAGTCAAAGATCTGATAGACAAGAAACAAGCGTCCTTTATGGACTGCCAAAACCACCGACACTGTCACACACGTAAAGCAAAACACCAACGCCTGCGTGACGACGTACAGAGACAAATTCGTAACATCAAGAAAAATGGCGGATAACAAAAGCCGAAGAAATACAGGAGTTCGCCGAAAACCACATGACGCGTGGTTTCTTCACAGCCACCAGAGCCATCTATGGACCTATCCGCAGACATACCGCGCCTCTGAGCTCAAAAAGATGGCTCCACTTTGTCAAGGACAAGGAAGGCATCCTAAATCGCTGGCAAGAGCATTTCTCTGAATTACTCAATCGTGACTCCCGAGTCGAACCTGATACAATCTATAATATTCCTCAGACGCTTATTAGGACAGAACTCGACGAACTGCCACTTCTTGAAGAGGTGCGCAAAGCCATTGCCCAAATGAAGAACAACAAAGCCTCCGGTAGTGATGACATACCCAGTGAAATATACAAGCATGGAGGAGAAATCTTAACCCACCACCTACATCATCTCTTTCAGAAGATCCAGAGGAAATACCCAAGGATTTAAAGGATGCCATGGTCATCACCATCTTTAAAGAAGGGTAACAGGGCTGACTGTGACAACTTCCGTGGATCTCCCTACCATCAGTTGGCAGAAAGATTCTTGCTCAACCGACTGAAACACAATACGGTTTCCGACCCACACGTGGCACCGCAGACATGATTTTTGCTGGTCGTCAATTGCAGGAAAAATGTCATGAACAAAGACGTGACCTATATTTTGCCTTTATCGATCTAACTAAGGCATTAGACTATGTGAACAGAGACGCTTTATGGGGCTGCCTTGTCCGTTTAGGATACCCTCCTAAACCTGTCTCTGTTACTCGACAACTACACGAGAATATTAAAAGATGTGTATTGCATGATGGTGATCAATCGGAACTCTTTAACGTCAACACTGGTGTGAAACAGGGATGTGTTACTGCACCCACACTCTTTTCTGCATTTCTGGCTGCCTTCCTACCACAAGCGAAGATAGATCTAGGGAGCTGACATTACAGCCACAATCATCAGCTACAACACCACCACCAAACATTATCATAGTAGAAGGCACTGCTCTTGATAATGTTGACCATTTCGCGTACTCAAGAAGCAGCCTTTCCAGTCCAGCAAACATCGATGCGGAAATTCAGTACAGAATAAAATGTGCCTGTGCTGCCTACGGGAGACTAAAAAGCTGTGTCTTCACTGAACGTGGGCTTAGGACATCTACTAAGATCCTGGTATACAAAGTTGTCGTGCTGCCCACACTTTTGTATGGCAGCGAAACATGGGTAACATACCGTCGTCACATCAGAGCTCTTGAACAATTTCAACAGCGTACACTCAGAGCTATCTTAGGTGTCTGCTGGCAAGACCGAACAAGCAATGTTAGCATTCTTGAAGAGGCATGCACCACCAGCATTGAGGCCTGTCTGGCTAAACCTCAGCTATGTTGGGCTTTGCATGTCAAGCGCATGCCAAACACCAGAGTTCCAAAGTAATGCCCAACTTACCCCTGGCAAACGTGCTACCGGGTGCAACAGAAACGGCACAAAGACCAAATGAAAATAAACTTGAAGAAATGCAACATAGATACGACCACTTAGGAAACTGAGTGTGAAGACCGTGTACGATGGAAATCTATCTGCGTTTTTAAATAAACCGCACAGAACAAGAAGCCCAAAAAAAACGGCAGCGGCTGAAGGACCGTGAATACAACAACGTCACAGTGACGACTGCTACCGCTACTACTACGTAAACATGTGCGTGCGTGCGTGCGTGCGTGCGTGCGTGCGTGCGTGCGTGCGTGCGTGCGTGCGTGCGTGCGTGCGTGCGTGAGCATGTTTTTCTACGAAAATATCAGTCAGCATTGCTAAAATGGGTTACTTTGATAAAAGTTAACTCTTATTTTATGAATTAGCCAAATGCCCGATGACATCGTAATTAGCTAATTACATATGCACCCAGAATTTGGGTGCATACTAGTGCCCTGCGCGGGCCGGTCTTTGGGCCCAAGCCCGGCCCGGCCCGCAGCCCGCGGGCCGGGCCTCTACATAATTCCGCGGGCCGGGCCGGGCCGGGCCGGGCCGGGCCGGGCCTGGGCCTACATACTGCGGGCCCGGGCCGGGCCTGGGCTGAAAACAATTTAAACACATCGGGCTTGGGCCGGGCCTGGGCCTAGTGTGAGCGGGCTGGGCCGCGCCTGGGCTGCGCCTGGACGTAATAAAAATATTCATAAAAACACCGATTATTAATTTATTTTTTAATAAAACCTGATTATAAACTATAATTCCAGTTAATGAATGCTTAAAATTATTTATTTAGTATTATATAGTTGCAAATTGAGACCTTGCATGGAATCTAATGGCCCCATAAGTTCACTTGGCTGGAAGTAGCCAGCCCCAAATGTTTACTTTAGAAATATTTGCAGAGGCAATCAAGCCATGATTAACCATCAACTTATCACCCTTTGACCCTACCAGTGGACATTCTATTGTCTAGGTCTTCCCTCCAAACATTTGCCCACCTGAATGACCTGCCCATTGCCAAGTGCCCACTAGGCCACTAGCCTACTACCCAGTACCCAACCCAGTTGGTAATTGGTATTTCTCCCCAGTCCTAATTCATTCACACTTGTACTAATTCACACATGTCTGAATCTGTCTGTCTCAGGCTAGTGACTGCAGGCCTGCTGGAAATGCCACTGGGTGTCAGTGCCAGTGGGTGACATTTAATTTAAATATCATATTAAATTATGTTAATGAAGTTGACCTAATTCAATTAACAATATAAATTGGGGTTATGGCTTGCATAAGGGTTAAGTCAGGGTTAGATAAACAAATCTCGTACCCTAACCATAAGCCAATACATTAAAGTCAATTATAACAAATCTTATCATATTTAATAGTAATTACACTAAGAAGTTTTTCTTTATTTTTCTTCAGGATATTCGTCCGTTTGAAGAAGTTGGTGGTGCTGGATTTTTAGAACTCATCCAGCACACTATGGACAAATAAACTGTTTTACAGTTTATTTGTTTTTCGTCTTTGTTATAAGATTATAGGTTTATCTTCTCTAAACTTAGGGGGCCGCGGGCTTGCGGGCCGCGGGCTTACCCATCTTTGGCCCGCGGGTATGGGCCGGGCCTGGGCCTGAAACTTGTGGGCCGGGCCGGGCCTGGGCCAAACATTCACGGTCTGGTTCGGGCCTGGGCCGGGCCTGGGCCTAAATTCTAGTTTGCGGGCCTGGGCCGGGCCGGGCTTGAAAAATTATTGCGGGCCTGGGCCGGGCCTGGGCTCTAACTGCTAATTGCGGGCCGGGCTTGGGATCAAATTCTAGGCCCGCGCAGGGCACTAGTGCATACATCATTTCCGTCATAATAAAAAGCACACTCTGCATCCAGGCGAAGATGTGTGCGACAAACGGTGGCGCCACAGCGCGGAGCCTGAATAATCGAGGCTACCGATTTAGTTGTAAAAAAAGTATTACAAATGTATCCGATAGGCGGCGAAACAAGGAATGTCCTTGCGGAGAACGACGGAACCAGAACCAGAGGCGGATGCATAGATATTTGAGTCGGAAATCACAATGGAGTCGTGTTGGGTTCGACGTTGGCTCGGGCTGTTGTGTGTGTACACAGTGACAGTTGGTACGGTTATGTTCACTATCATGTTCAAACTATTTATTTCATGTTTCTGTTGTTATAAAAAAATAGTTGAAAATGGTATTTCAGGCCTAACCTGTATGCCAAAGGGCACGATTCCATTACCTAGCAGTGTCAATGTGAGTGACGTCGGTCTAGTCTCGGCCTTGAGACATCCTTCTAGTGGTACACCCCTGCTTTCTATCCCCGTTATCCGTACCATTTGGACCAGACACGGATTATGGGGTGGGTCGCATCGACACGTGCTCCGAAAGCATTTGGAATGCAACCTTTATGTGATTTGTTATGATTTTTGGGGGTGCACTCCCCTCCCGCAAATTAATTTACACCCTCACAGACCCTGTTAGGCACTTAAAAATATATATATCGCGATAGAACATTGGCAATTGGTTTAAATGAAAGGTGAAATGTAAAGGAACCAAAAACTGCTTATTTTATTAATATATCTTTGTTAGATCCAAAGATATTGTGATTTTAATATGGTAAATTCGAAAAAAAAAACAGTATCTCGTATACAGGAAAAAGACTAATTTTTGTGTTTTCTTTCAATCAATGTATGATTAAAAATTTTTTAATTTACCAACACTGACCTATCGCCGTTTACGAGATGTTATCGATGTGTATAAATACTTGCATGGCATTTTTACCCTTTCGCACGATATGTTTAATCAAGACTTATACGAAGGCACACGGGATCATTCTCTAAAGCTGTTCAAGGACCGGAGTAAACGGGAATTAAGGAGGCATTTCTTTAGCCAGAGAGTCATTAATATATGGAATTCACTTCCGGACACCGTCGTCACTGCACCATCAGTAAATACGCTAAAAAATCAACTCGACAAACACTGGCGAAACCAGGCAGTCAAATATGACTACAAAGCCAAACTAATGCTAGCCAAGAGCGGTACATAGGCAGATTTTGCCTGAAGACTGAAGAGGATATGTATATGTATGTATGTAAAATGGCATAGCTTTTTTATTTTTGAATATATATTTTAATATTTTTTCAGGAGTTGCAAGCACATTAAGTAGGGTCATAAATATGCATAATCCAGTCATGTATCATAAGAGTAACTCAGTTAATGCAATTAATAAGTCAATATTGGCTAATTAGTGCGTGAAGTGAACTGACCGACACATGTCCATAACTTACATGATTATGAAGATATTTGTATAATTTGTTTAGGGTTTTGCAAACTCATTAACCAGGGTCATAAATATACATCACACACTCATTCCATAATTCAATTGATGCAATTAATAAGTCAGTATTGGCTAATTAATGCGTAAACTCAACAGGCCAACACCTTTTTATAAAGGCTATAACTTCCATGATTATAAAGGTATTTGTATATCTTGTTCAGGGTTTACAAACTCAGTAACCAGGGTTATAAATATACATCACACATGCATTTCATAACTCGATTGATGCAATTAATAAGTCAATATTGGCTAATTAATGCGTAAACTCAACAGGCCAACACCTTTTGATAAAAGACCATAACTTCCATGATTATGAAGATATTTGTATGATTTGTTCAGGGTTTATAAATTCTTTAAACAGGGTCATAAAATATTGTTACATAATAATTTCATTATTCTACTAACTTAGCACAGCCAGGCCCAACAAGTTTAATCAATATCAATAAATTTTAGACAAAAGATTACAGGCAATATGCATTATGTAAATATACTACTTAATATAGTAATATAGATATACAAAATTAAAAAGTAAAAAAATATATATATAAATGTACCATTGCTAATAATCATTAATAAAATTTGTTTTGCAAAGCAAATATCAAACAAATATTGGCTTTGTATTATTTGTAATGAATTAAGATCACAGAAATGTAAATAAGTCATGATTTTGGTTAAATTCATCTCGCTCTCCAACTCCAAGAATCAAAATCGGATGAAATTTCACAAACTAGGGAAGCTCAAAAACACCCCTTCGCATCCACGTAGCGGGAAAATATTTCATGTACAGACTAAGACCTCAAGCCACTCGGCGGATTTTGTTGAAGTGCCTAACCCTGTATTACCTTTTTACAACTTTGTAGCAAGCCAGTTGAGTGGCCCCCAATTGCAATGCGTATATTGACATGGCAACTTGAAGTTGAGCCCTGGTCCTGGGCTTAGCTTGACCTTCACTGGCTTCAGCAATTTTACCTTAATGGGCTTATTTTACTTACATAACATTAACCTGTACCTATTGATAATCCGTTGTCATGGATTTGTATAATCTTGTTGGAATGTTTTCTTTCCATGTTTTTTTCTGGAATCCATGAAACTTGAAAGTAAAACAGGACTTTGTATAAATAAATGGCAAAACAAACAAATGTTACCATCTTTGGGATAAATGTTAATTATGAAATTGTAAAAAATTCTACTTTTTGGTTGCTTAATTAAGTCACTTATTTGGAAACGAGACAATAATTTATGTTTAGCGAAATTACACCAGACAACCTGTTTGATTATCACTGGATACAAGGCTTGCCAGAATTCCTATTGGGCCTGGGAATGAGTGCTCACAAGTCAAATATATGGGTCATTCCGTGTCAAATCAACCAGTGGTAAAAAATTATGCCCCAAAATTTGCTTAAATTTTAACCAAAGAATAAGTAGCTATGTCTGAACACTTCTACAAAAAACTAAGATAAATTCAAGAATGATAGGACTTCAAATTCTGAAACATCAACTTTTACAATTTCCAGAAAATTTGTTGATTTGACACGGAATGACTCATATATATATATATATATATATATATATATATATATATATATATATATATATATATATATATATATATATATATGTGCTAAGACACAACCCGGCACTTAATTGGTCAATGTCCTTGTGTATTATATGATATATGGACAGGTTACAAATACAGTGGACTTCATGCCAGAGAAGTTTTATTGAAGTATTTAATTTACTTTTAAAGTTTAATATAGCGCCAATATGGAATGATTCTGTCGCAAGCAATATATTTAATTCTACTGTACGACTGATCCTGTTATCTGTGATTCTGTTAAGTCCAGTCCGTTTTTTATGAAATAATCATGCAATCTAATGGCAAACTAGCTGGTATATAGATGTTAAACAAGTTTTACTTTTAATGCTTCCAATAAAAATTCTGAGCCACAAGAAACTAAATTCAATCCATATAATGTTGATCTTCACAGAATCCCTTTTGAAAGTTAGTGCAGAGTTCTCTGTATAGAAATGTTGTTTCAGCTCTCTCTGGCAGGGTGGTGCCAGTCATATCAACCTCCCAGCTCATCGCGGTTGTTGGAACAAATGTCACAATGAACTGTTCCTTGAACAACATTGAAGAACCAGCTGGTCTCGCCTGGCATTATCCAATGGACATGAAGCTGGACATGACTGCTGCACGGCGCCGGCGCTACCATGAGAGATGGGTCACCCCAAATCTGCTGCAGCTGACAATTGTTGCTGTTGCAATACAGGATGAGGGGGTCTACTTATGCAAGTCAAGGCGACACGGTCAGATGTCGGTGCGACTCACTGTTAGTGTCACTCTATGTCAGGGCAACCACATCTTTCACTGTGGAGGCGGAATGTGCATCTTCAAGCGCTACCGGTGTGATCGAATCTCCAACTGTCCTGATGGCTCCGATGAAATTGGATGTGGTAAGTCTCAGTTCTCACTTTCACCAAAACTAAAATTATGGAATTGCATAGAATCTGCAGCTAAGCACTACATCTGTTTTACATGTTTTAACAATGTCATTAGTTCTGGACTTTGTAGAATACCTCTTCCTTGGGAAGGCAGGATTATACATTCTATTTGGGTTGTCAAGTAAACATTTGCAAAATTACTTGTTTTTCTGATAAACCAAGCCTGTTTTTCTGATAAACCAAGCCTCTCAAGGCTGTCCATTTGCCAAAATTATAAAAAAAATTATGCTTACTTTCCAGTGAAGATATTAAGAACACTAAATTTTTTTATTATTATATTCAATAATAAATTATGTTTTTCTGTCCGGGTAACATCCATCACACACCAATATTAAAATGGTTGCCATAGCAACACTGTAGACAAAACTTTCCTTCAATTTCGTAATATTGACTTAAAGTTAATGGGTATGTATCTATCAGTTGACACCAATGATTTCATAAAATTATTACTTTGAATTTTTAGCATGGTGTTGTAACTCAGTATTACTCCAATACCTCAGAGTGGCTCATATATATATATATGATTTATGAATAAGTTGTTATATCAGTCTTGTAAGTAATTTGTTTTCTTTTTACGATTTCCAATGATTCGGCACAATTGTGCTGTGTGTGTGTGTGTGTGTGTGTGTGTGTGTGTGTGTGTGTGTGTGTGTGTGTGTGTGTGTGTGTGTGTGTGTGTGTGTGTGTGTGTGTGTGTGTGTGTGTGTGTGTGTGTGTGTGTGTGTGTGTGTGTGTGTGTGTGTGTGTGTGTGTGTGTGTGTGTGTGTGTGTGTGTGTGTGTGTGTGTGTGTGTGTGTGTGTGTGTGTGTGTGTGTGTGTGTGTGTGTGTGTGTGTGTGTGTGTGTGTGTGTGTGTGTGTGTGTGTGTGTGTGTGTGTGTGTGTGTGTGTGTGTGTGTGTGTGTGTGTGTGTGTGTGTGTGTGTGTGTGTGTGTGTGTGTGTGTGTGTGTGTGTGTGTGTGTGTGTGTGTGTGTGTGTGTGTGTGTGTGTGTGTGTGTGTGTGTGTGTGTGTGTGTGTGTGTGTGTGTGTGTGTGTGTGTGTGTGTGTGTGTGTGTGTGTGTGTGTGTGTGTGTGTGTGTGTGTGTGTGTGTGTGTGTGTGTGTGTGTGTGTGTGTGTGTGTGTGTGTGTGTGTGTGTGTGTGTGTGTGTGTGTGTGTGTGTGTGTGTGTGTGTGTGTGTGTGTGTGTGTGTGTGTGTGTGTGTGTGTGTGTGTGTGTGTGTGTGTGTGTGTGTGTGTGTGTGTGTGTGTGTGTGTGTGTGTGTGTGTGTGTGTGTGTGTGTGTGTGTGTGTGTGTGTGTGTGTGTGTGTGTGTGTGTGTGTGTGTGTGTGTGTGTGTGTGTGTGTGTGTGTGTGTGTGTGTGTGTGTGTGTGTGTGTGTGTGTGTGTGTGTGTGTGTGTGTGTGTGTGTGTGTGTGTGTGTGTGTGTGTGTGTGTGTGTGTGTGTGTGTGTGTGTGTGTGTGTGTGTGTGTGTGTGTGTGTGTGTGTGTGTGTGTGTGTGTGTGTGTGTGTGTGTGTGTGTGTGTGTGTGTGTGTGTGTGTGTGTGTGTGTGTGTGTGTGTGTGTGTGTGTGTGTGTGTGTGTGTGTGTGTGTGTGTGTGTGTGTGTGTGTGTGTGTGTGTGTGTGTGTGTGTGTGTGTGTGTGTGTGTGTGTGTGTGTGTGTGTGTGTGTGTGTGTGTGTGTGTGTGTGTGTGTGTGTGTGTGTGTGTGTGTGTGTGTGTGTGTGTGTGTGTGTGTGTGTGTGTGTGTGTGTGTGTGTGTGTGTGTGTGTGTGTGTGTGTGTGTGTGTGTGTGTGTGTGTGTGTGTGTGTGTGTGTGTGTGTGTGTGTGTGTGTGTGTGTGTGTGTGTGTGTGTGTGTGTGTGTGTGTGTGTGTGTGTGTGTGTGAGTGTGTGTGTATGTATGCAAGTATAGTGTGTGTGTGTGTGTGTGTGTGTATATATATAGATGTATATATGTATATATAGATGTATATATATATGTATGTATGCAAGTATTACAGTACCTCTGGTACTACAATACCTCAGGGAGTTTGACGCCCCTGCATTGCAGAGTTGAAAATCACTGCCTTGTCATACAGGTTCTCGACAGAACCGAAGGCTAAGGAAGCAAACCCTAACAGAAAACCTTGTCATTGTGGCAGCATCAAGGGTGGTTGATGAATGGAACTCCCAACATCTCCCGACCAGCCACTGCAGGGATAAATAGCTCGCGCCTGTCTTGACGTGTTCTTGCCGGTGTGAGACCTCTATTTGCTCCCCGAGAGAGTGCCGCTAGTAACTTGCAAAAGCCAGCAGCACTTCAACACTTTTTGCAAGCAGCTCTCATGAAATGCACAACTGCACGAATTACCATACCGGACCGGTCGTCGCCCGGGTTACCAAGGACCGCGCTGCTCGACCTCATCTTCCGTCGACAGTGAAAAATCAGCTAGGAAGAAGAGAACAACTATCAATCGCTCAATGGAACGTCAGGACTCTCCTCGATCGAGAAGTAGCCGACCGACAGGAAAGACGTACTGCACTAGTAGCAATGGAACTCGCCAAGTACAATATAGACATTGCCGCCCTGTGCGAAACAAGGTTCTCAGAGTCTGGTAGTCTTAATGACTTGGAATACTCTTTCTTCTGGAGTGGCAGACCCAAAGGAGAGAGAAGGGAGGCTGGAGTGGGCTTTGCTATAAAGAAGGACATCGTGACAATGCTGACAGAAATGCCACGGCCAGTAAGTGACAGAATCATGATGATGAGACTACCTCTGAGCAAGGACAACTATGCTACAATTATCAGTGTTTACGCTCCAACAATGACAAACCCGGACGATAACAAGGAGGCTTTCTACAACCAGCTGTCAAGTACGCTCAGAGGCATCCCTCGTACCGATAAGCTACTGCTGATAGGAGACTTCAGTGCAAGGATAGGAAGAGACAATGACAAATGGACCATGGTCATGGGCAAATATGGGATCGGGAAACGCAACTCCAATGGCGAGCTTCTACTGGCTTTGTGCTCTGAGTTCGAACTGATAGTGACGAACACCATGTTCAAGCAGAAGGATGAACGCAAGACCACCTGGATGCATCCTCATTCCAGACACTGGCATATGATCGACTTCATCATCACGAGGTGTCGGGATAAGATGGACATCCACAGTACTCGAGCCATGCATGGAGCTAACTGCTGGACCGATCACCATATGCTGAGGTCAAAAGTGGCATTTAGAGTATGACAAAAGCACAACAGACAAGGGATAAGGAAACCGACCAAGCTAAACACAGCAAAACTACGTACCATCAGTCATAGGGAGAGCTTCGAGCAGGAGATGGACAGCGCTCTCGCCCAATGGGAGGAGAAGGAAAGCTCAACACCAGATGAGGAATGGGCAGCTCTGCAACAGGTAGTATACAACACAGCTAAAACATTTCTCGGCAAGCCAGACAGAAAACACCAGGACTGGTTCGACCCCAACGACCAGGAGCTACAAAATCTAATAAGCAGAAGAGACCAATCCCACCAGAGAGTGTTGCAGACCAGGAGTACTAGATCCACCACTGCAGCGTACAAAGATGCCTGCAGACTGCTACAAAAACGCACCCGTGCCCTGAAGTCAGAATGGTGGGAAATGAAGGCAGAGGAGCTGCAGAGATCTGCAGACAGAAATGACATGAAGGGCTTCTACAATGGACTGAAGGAAGTGTGGGGACCCGCGAAAAAGGGACCTGTTCACCTGAAGTCAACAGATGGAATGGAGACCTTCTCTGACAGCAAGAGAGTTGTGGCAAGATGGAGTGAACACTTCCAAAAACTACTCAACGTCCCTGGCGACATAGAACATGAAGCTCTTGTCAACATCCAGCAGCGCATTACCAACACATGCCTTGATGAGATTCCAAACATGGATGAGATGGCTAGAGCAATCGCCGGCCTGAAAGATGGCAAAGCACCTGGGGGTGATGGAATTCCTGCTGAAGTATGGAAGCACGGAGGAGACAATCTGTCCAACAGACTGCACCAATTAATCACCAAAGCCTGGGAGGAGGGTTCTGTACCACAAGCGTGGAAGGATGCCAGCATTGTAACCATCTACAAGAAAGGAGATCGAACAGACTGTGGGAACTACAGAGGAATCTCTCTTCTTTCCATAGCAGGCAAGATCTTCGCCAGGATCCTGCTCAACAGACTATCTATTCACATAACACCAGAAGTAGTTCCGGAGACACAGTGTGGCTTCAGATCCAACCGGACCACAGCGGACATGATATTTTGTCTTCGACAACTACAAGAAAAGTGCATTGAGCAGGACCGACCACTATATATAGTATTTGTCGACTTCACGAAGGCGTTTGATACAGTCGGAAGGACCGGGCTATGGCAGCTACTGAGGAAATATGGATGCCCAGAGAAATTCACAACCATGATCGAGGCTCTACATACGGGAATGATGGCGAATGTGAGTGTTGGAGGAAGTCTCGGAAGCGTTCGGTGTTACCAATGGTGTCAAGCAAGGCTGTGTACTGGCCCCCACGCTCTTCTCCATCTTCCTATCAGCAATGCTTGTCGAGGCTTTCCGAGGCATGGGAGATGGCGTCTATATACAGTCTAGACAGAGCGCTGACCTATTCAACATCGCACACTTCAGAGCGAAGACCAAGACTACCCAGATACTTGTGAGAGAGCTGCTATACGCAGATGACAGTGCACTGGTCGCCCACTCCGCTGAAGAGATCCAGAGAATAGTGGATGCTTTCTCCGATGCATCAAAGAAGTTCGGCCTGAAGATTAACATCAAGAAGACGGAAGTGCTGTACCAACCCAACTCTACAAGAACCCGAGAGGAGGATATCATGGTTGATGGAAACAAACTGAACTCTGTTCCGGAATTCACCTACCTCGGAAGCACTATATCAAGTGATGGACGCATTTATGCTGAAATACAGAGGAGGATGGCCAAGGCTAGCGCATCTTTCGGCCGATTACGCCAGAGACTCTGGAACAACCACCATGTGTCCACGCGGGTCAAAGGCAAGATCTACCAGGCAATTGTGCTATCCACCTTACTATACGGAACCGAGGCCTGGACAGTGTACAGACGACAGGTGAAAAAGCTGCATGCCTTCATGATGCGACATCTGCGTTCGATCATGAGGCTAACCTGGAAGGACAAAGTGACAAACAAGGAAATACTCGGTCGGATAGGGCTGCCCTCTATGGAAGATCTTCTGATCAAAAAGAATCTCCTGTGGACTGGACACCTCATGAGGATGTCATCAGACAGACTACCAAAGCAGATCCTCTACTCTCAATTGTCTTCTGGTCACAGACAGAGAGGACGCCCTCGTCTCCGGTTCAAGGATACCATCAAGAGAAACCTCAAGCTGAGAGACATAAAGACCGACTCATGGACATCACTCTCACAGCAGAGAACTAAATGGAGTGCGGCGGTCAAGAAATGAAAGCAGTCTTTGTCTCATAGCGACTGACAGCATGATGATGATGATATATATATATGTATATATGTATATATATATATATATATATATATATATATATATATATATATATATATAGCGTCAACGACATTTAAAAAACTGTTCATAATCGCCAGGCCACAAGCTATTAATATCATTCAATTGCATGCCAGTTAGCGATCATATTTGCATGCATACCTCTCTTCGGGAAATCGACGCAACTGCTGTTTTATATCTGCGTCACTGAACGAAGTCTGCCAAATATTGGTATAGGTCAGGTCAAGGCCGTTGGCATGAAATGTCACTTCGAGTACACACCGCTTGAACGCAATCTCAAACTACGATGCATATGTCTCCGTTGCACCATATAAAGTATTAATCAGTAAGTTTCTAATCCGTATAATAAATATTAAAATTTTGACAATGTATTGATGATCCCAATACACTGACACAATTCTGATATTCGTAAGCGAATGCGCATCGTGGATCGAAAACGAGAACCGATTTTCGCCCATTGGCATTGTCAACAATGCCAATTAATGGCCTTACCGGCTTACGTCAGCATTAAACCGCATTTTACTTTCACAAATAAAATTCATAATGAGATGTTTAATAAATTCATAATAATGATTACTCTACAGAACTAAACAGGAAAGAATTGATACTCTGCCATTTGGCAGCATCTTTTCCCAGCAATGGCTTATTCAAGCTGATCCATAAATAAAATCAAGCAAGGACAGGGACAGGTCACTTTTAATTGCAATTTCTCTATTGCACTGGTCTGTCTTCTGATCAATTCTAGCCCCAGCTGGTACCAGGTAACCAACACAGCTAGCTGCTAAAGCGTGTTGTTTCAATGTTTGTGTGAGCTGATAAGAGTATTAAGACATGTCTGGGAAGACATGAGAAGGTGGGGGTTCACAAGCCAGATGGCTTCATCAGCAAGGCATCAAATGTCTTTGTTAATTTTACTATGGGCAGTGCTAGGTTGTATTACCTCTGACCAGTTTCCATGAGAGGCAGCTACTAGTACTGGACTGACCCTCTACCTACTCACATACAATCACACCTGCCTATACATATCCTATTGTACAATCTAGCTCCTCCCATACCCCAGTGGAACAGGTTGATAAAAAGACAAATTCTGCCTCATCATTAATTAAGTTCTGTATTTAACTGAAATTATTTGATGTTGTGAGCTCTCATTAAAGATAATGTAATTTTCCAAGCATCCAAGTGAGCACCATGTTCAAGGGTGGCAGACCGATTGACCAGCTAAGGCTGTCTGGGAGCACATTGTTATAGGTAGTGTGGTTACAAAACAGTTGTCAGATGCAAGTTGTGTAATTTATATAATATTACTCATGATTTTGTTGTTATTTCTAAGTGTTGTACTTCTACTTTTACTTCAAGTACTTTTGAAAAGTAGTTTTACTTTTTACTCAAGTAGTTTTTAGGTGAATTACTTTTACTTTTACTTAAGTACAAAATTAAAGTAATTCAGTCAACCCTGCATATACATATATATATATATATATATATATATATATATATATATATATATATATATATATATATATATATATATATATATATATATATATATATATATACATGTATATGTATATATATATATATATATATATATACACACACACATATATTTAAATTATATATATATATATATATATATATATATATATATATATATATATATAGTGAATTTGCGTTTTACTCCATGCTTCAACATGTTGAATGTAACATAGTTGGTCCTCCCACACTTCTACTATGAAACATCTGCTTCAATGTGTCATAATATTATACCATGTTTAATGTCTTGTTTATTTCTAGATGATTTGTGCGAGGGGAAGTTTCAATGTGACAATGGCCAGTGTATCGACAGAAGCCTGGTGTGTGATGTGTATCACTCGAGGGACTGCGTTGATGGGTCTGATGAGGCGAACTGTGGACTAGTGACTGAGTACACTGGAGAAGGTGAGGTCCTGTTTAGATAAAAGTGATCCTGTATACATCATGAATACCAGTCATGGAAATCCGCTTTGTCTTCCAATACTGCTTGTGGCTGTAGTAACCAACAACTTCCTAGTGATTAGTACATTTAGATCAGTACGGGAGGTGAGGAGGAGCTCTAGACATTCGTTGCACTCCCCAAACAGAACTGGTGTCTGGAACACCAATAATCCCCTTGGGCAGCCCTATGAATTCTTGGGAGGATGTCTAGTCTATTAATGTGTCATGATTCTTGTGTCACAACTCCCAAAGGCATCACTACATGCATCATTACACATATTAAACGTACTTAAACATGGACTTTTGATTTACTACTTGTTATACAGACTTATATTCTACCTGTCAACTACAAATTACTGCAGACAAGCAAAGAATATAAAAAGAGGTATGCATAATAGGTTGGGGTATGGGGGTCTTTCCCAAAATGAACATAATTTTAGAGGGGGGTGTGATCAAGCCAGCATTACGAAGCTTGGCAAGGGGGTGAGGGATCTAAATAAGGTCAGCTTAACATGCTAAGTGCATCAATTTAACCTGTTAATGTTGTTATAATAACACAATGCCTTTTGCAGGTAATGTAAATGCATTGAACATTTATAATATTTAATGTTAGGCTAGATAAATTTATTGAAAAGTATGACATTTTAAGTAGTAGTCAATATGGGTTTAGGACAAGTATGTCCACATCAATGGCTTTGTTAGAACTAACTGAAAACATTACTACTGCCTTGGACCAAACAAAAATGCACTATTGGTGTTTTTATTGATTTGAAAAAAGCATTGGATACAATTGATCATCATTTATTACTCAGAAAATTTTAAGCTTGTGGAATTAGAGGAATGGCCAATGAGTGGCTAAAAAGTTACTTGCATAATAGACTACAGTATGTTAGCACTGAGGATAACAATTTGGATTTATTAAATGTGATATATGATCTTTGTAATATTTCTACATTACTAAAATTCATTCTTTTCGCTGATGATACTAATATATTTTGCTCAGGGAAAGATCCATCCCAGCTCAGCAAAATTATCAATACTGAACTACGTAAGTTACATGTCTGGTTTTCAGTAAATAGATTATCCTTAAACGTATCTAAGACAAACTATATGTAGTTTTTAGGAATCTTAATAGATGATAAGCTCAATTGGAAAGAACATATTGGTATGATCAAATCTAAATTATCAAAAACTATTGCAGTTATATATAGGACGAAATACTTACTAGACAAAAATTCGCTTTTTATACTATATTGTTCACTGTTTCTCCCGTATATATCATATTGCTGTGAAGTATTGGGCAATACATATAACACATGTATTAATGGTGTTTATATTTTACAAAAAAGGTAGTCAGGCTCATTTGTAATGAGAATTCATTATGTCATCCTAATAAACTATTTTGTGATCTAGGCATTTTTAAGCTCTTTAATCTAATAAAATTAAGAATTTATATGGTAATGTTTACAACCAACAATGAATTGTTGCCTGGTAACCTTCAATAATTCTTCAATGTAAAATATACCATGTTGCATGTAACACGCCAAAGTAATATATTAATACGTGTATGCACGAACAACTTTAAAGGCTAAGTGTACATCTGTGTATGGTGTTAAACTAAGTGTACATCTGTGTATGGTGTTAAACTAAGTGTACATCTGTGTACGGTGTTAAACTCTGGAATTCCTTAGACGAGTCAATAAGAAGTTCAGTTACTATCCAGAATCTTAAAAAACGATATAAAATGTATTTCCTTGAGTATAAATTACTTAAATAAATTGCTGTGCGGTATAAAATAGTTTGAATTATACATGTGTAAATGGGTTTCAGTTATTCGTTATTTACTAACAATATACTATAAATTTATGTTTACTACTAATATGTACGTTACTTTGATATTGGGGGAAAGTGATTAATAAGTAATACACTTCTACTTTCTCCCTTTCCATTTGAATTACAGACATTTGATGTGTATGTGTATATGTAGTAAATTTCTATTTTCATTTGGAAATAAACAACTGATTTGATTTTATCTTTTATTTTGTATTCAATATGCATGTTTCAGTGCGTCCAATGAACCGCGGGGCTGTTCCACTAGGACCTGGACAGCCGTATCGCGTCAACTCGTTGTTCGGCAGTATCGCAGCCTGGATGGTCGGTGTGACAGGCGTTCTGGCGACAGCCTTGCTCATCGTGTGTCGCATCCACGTCATGCGACGGGACATGCGTCGCTTCAGACAGCGGCTGCACGGCCAAGTCAGACGGACTGTCCACATGTCCACGTGGCAGCGGTTCATCTACTGCTGGTCGCCGGCCGAGGTGACTGAGCCGCCCGTTTCGACAGTTCACATTAACCTGCGACTCTTATCGACGTCTTATGCTGGCGGAGTCTTGCGCGGCGTCAACGATTACGTGCCGACACCCCCTCCGTACACGGAGCGAGAGGACCCTGATACACCCCCACCTGCATACACAACACTAGACAGGCATGTGACACATAGTGCACGTGCAACGGCTGGTGACGATTGTACTGCTGCAGAGACATTGCTACAGAACCAGGCCACTGCAGCCGAAGACTCAGCCAAACCCGTAGAACAGATTAGAACAGACACTGCACTAACATCGTGATGATGATACATCACCTTTAAGACGGACGTGATGATCTGTGGAATAGTATGTTAATGATGGCATAGACTGTATACCTCTCTGTATCAACGGCATACTTGCATAAAGCTGCCATGTGGGTTATGATTTGTGGAGTTGACCATTATGATATTACGTAGCTGGCCTGACTGCGCCAGCTGTGGACGTGGGGTGTACACGGGCGTCATGTGAATGTTTGTCTGTTCAACACTGGTCCCGTTCATTAAGGAAGTCTACAAAGCAACAAAGCGTGGCCTTTCATGAATATTCGAGACCGTGACAACTAAACCATAATACTCAGTGCGACCTCGTTCATCAACAGTAAACACAAAATATGCTCAGCCTTGTTTGTGAAAACGTTGAAGGAAGCATTGCCACTGTTTGACGGTCTTTATACGTAACAATATGGGCTGAAGTCGCTGCCCATCTCAGTTGCAATTTACAGCTATTATGCTGGTCTAAAATCACAGAAATGTTCTTCTATAAGGTGTTGGAGGCATTTTTTAGGGGGGTTATGAGACCACTTTTTTTTACATAATTTGAATCCAGTTTTGCTTTGACGTGAATTATATCAACTATTCTGATAGGAATTATATCAACTATTTGACCACCGTATCCACGGGATGGAGAGATGAGGAGGGCGAGCTAGTACCAGTATTGATGTCTTTGCCACCTGTATTGATGTCCTTGTCACCTGTATAATGTCTTTGTCATCTGTGCCTCAGTTCTGCATTGACTACACTTCCAGTGGCTGCACCACTGGCTGCATGACGTCATCTGCTCTGTACACAACAGTGTAAATACTATGATAATAATGGCAATGCTATATTTATTGTAAATTGCTACAATGAAACAAATTAATTGGCCACCAAGACACTGGTATTCAAGTCACAATGTAGTTGTTGATTATGGTTGGTCATCTTGAAATAAAAACCACTTCAAATTCAAATAAATTATTATAATATGTGGGTATAGTAAGTAAAATTAATCTCGTATGTGGCTTAGAAACTCAGATAGGATAAGTTGTATATATATATATATATATATATATATATATATATATATATATATATATATATATATATATAATGATTGGCCATGGTAGCCATTTTGTAATCCAAGATGGACGTCATATATATATAATATATATGTATATATATATATATATACACTGATCAGAATACTGATAACACGTTTGTCTTTTTGGAAAATGTTTCCAGGCTATTGAAGCACCCTTGCAATGATCATTGTCCAAACTGTGTGCAAAACTGTAATTCGGTAACGTATCCTAACGAAAGATAAATAAAACAGGCATACAATTGTCAAAGCAGTGCAGCGTTGCACACTCGTAAACAAAAACAACACACATCAAATCTAATTATTAGACAAATACTGTACATGATCCAAGATTAAATGCACTAACCAAACATGGGTATACGACTTAGCGACATGCATGCAATATAATAGGCCTATTTCCACACTAGTATAACTGGCCACAGTTGTGCTATTCGTGGTATCATCTATAACATTTGGAGGAGGCATCTAAAGTGTTCTACTTATACAGCGATTCGATGCCCAAAGTGTCAGTTGTGTCTCCGCTGGGTCGGACGTTCGACGTTCATCCAACACGTAGCACATTTGACATTTCTGTGTACGCAAACAATACAAAACATCATAGTCCATTATATTGTCGGAGCTACAGGGTGATTTAAATATCGGCTTATAATAGTATGTTCGTCGCCTCCCTCCTTTTATTTCACTTGATATTTCTATTACGTGTTAAAGTACACCAATGATGTAGCTACGGCCGTCAGCCATGCTCCTTCTCACTTGTCACATATATAACACGGCGGTAGGTCGTTGAGATTCTACAAAGTATCCCATTCTAAGTTACACACACACACACACACACACACACACACACACACACACACACACACACACACACACACACACACACACACACACACACACACACACACACACACACACACACACACACACCACACCACCACGCCACACACCACACACACACACACACACACACACACACACACACACACACACACAATTATATACGAAGTACAAAGTGCCCGTTAACTATATGCATAAGTGAACAGTTCGAGAAGAAAGCGGTCTTTCACGAATGCGATTACCGTTCACAGCAACATGTCGTCTATCCACTTTATGACAGGATAGACGGGACAGAACGTAAGACCCGATATACTGTCACGCTTTCCATTGATACCGACTTTCACGAAGACAACTGCCTGTGTAGACTCGCGCCAGACGAGATCGTGTCCGGTCGCGTGGATGCACGCTCACCCTGCGACGTAGCCATCCACTGGCTCAACGTCCCGTAAGATGTGAGCACACGTCCGGTCACATCCACTGGCACCGTGCGCGTGACGTCACCGACGACGTTTTCATAGCGGTCGTTGGGAGATTCTTCTGCCTGTTGACAGCAGGTGGTCGCTGTAGTATCGGAGGGAGTGTGAACGCTGCCCGGAACACCGCAAGTCTGTAGGTCGTAGCGACAGCAGCTGCACAGAAATGGATGGAAACCACTAAGAAGATGATTAAAGTATGTGACTTATTTAAATATTTATGAATAATACAATCGGTGAATTATTCGGTTGTTCACAATTCCGTAGTAGCGGTAGTGGTGGTGGTGGTGGTGGTGGTGGTGGTGATGATGGTAGTAGTAGCAGTAGTAGTAGTAGTAGTAGTAGTAGTAGTAGATGATGGTAGTAGTAGCAGTAGTAGTAGTAGTAGTAGTAGTAGTAGTAGTAGTAGTAGTAGTAGTAGTAGTAGTAGTAGTAGTAGTAGTAGTAGTAGCAGCAGTAGCAGCAGCAGCTGCAGTAGTTATCAATGTGTATTTATGTGTAATGACCACCAACCAAGTAGTTAGAACTTTTTCCACAATCGCTTAGAACTCGACTGCTGATGTTACGTTACCCACCTTTTCGCCGGAGAACGCGGACGGACCTTTGCACACAATGTTGCCGCTCGACGCCAGCTGGAGACCTCGTCTTCCGGTCGCCTCGAGCATCCATCGGATTTTGCAATCACATGACCACGGGTTACCGTAGAGATGGAGAGCGCCACCGAATGACAGCGTGTGCGTCACATTCACCGAGAGCGTGCGTAGACTGTTGTCTGCCAGCGACATGAAGAAGAGCGTAGGCCGAAGAGTATGCGGCATCGTGACACGGTCGATCACGTTGCCGGAGAGGTTGATATACTTGAGATGTCGAGTAACATCAACGATTGCCAGATCGACCGAACGCATGCGGTTACGGCGCAGACTGAGTGACAGCAGCCGCGGTGTGTCCGTGAAGGTTCGGGTTGGGACGAACTCGATCTCGTTGCCGGACACGTCCAAATCTTCCAGCCGCTGTAGCCCCGTGAAGACGCCGACAGGAAGGGACCGGAGTCGGTTCCCGGCGAGGTTCAGCTGTTGCAGTTCTTGCAAATGCTTGAAAACAGCCACATCGAGCCGGCCGATCCTGTTGTTGCTCAGTATGAACGTGTATAGCCTCTTGAGCTTCGACAGACTTCCTTTATCGATCGACTCGATCCGATTGCTGCCGAGGTTGCAGAACTTCAAGTAAGGAATCCCGTAAAGCGTGTATGTACCTAGCCGCGACACGGCGTTGTCGTTGAGATACAGCCACGTCAATTGCGACTTGGTGTTGACGACTGTCACCGCGAAAGCCTCGTCCTCGATCACACGAACCTCGTTGTGGTCAAGCTTCAGTTCGCGCAAGCGCAGCAAGCCAAAGAAGTTGTTTTTGCGCACGATCTTGACGCGGTTGTGCGAGAGATCGAGCCGCTGAAGGTGCACTAGAGGCGCGACGACCTCCTTGCGCAGTCCCACCAGCAGGTTGTGTGCCATTGACAGCGAGCGCAGTTTCGCGAGGCCGGAGAAGGTTCCGTCGACTAACGACTCGATCTTGTTGCCGTCCAGATACAGCTCCTCCAGCGCAGTCAGCAGCGAGAGGGCGCCACTGTCAATCCGGCTTATGTTGTTGTTGCTCAATCGTAGCACCTGCAAGTACGTGACTGGCGAATTATGAACTACCAATGATTCTCATCTGACACCATTTCAAGAATTAATGTTTTAAAAATACCTGTGTTCGACATATTCGTGAATGACCATACTTAGTATAGTTATTTTGTCAAATATAATGTAGCTCATTGATATAAATAAATGTAAACGTGGTTTCCCTGGGAATGTGCTCAAATTGTTTTTATTCTTGTTGACGTCGTTGACAAACATAAAACACATGCAATGAGGAAGAAAGCTAGATTACGATAAAGATACAAGTTTTTAATGAATAGAATTGAAAAAAAAACGAATGAACTAGAGATACGAGACCGCCAAAGTCTTGCATACAAGCGGCTAAGAATACTACGATCTTGCCCCACCTTGAGACTGTCGAGGCCAACGAACGCTCCCGGTGAAAGGCGTCTAATCTCGTTCTTGTCCAGGTCAAGGTACTGCAGATTACGAGACCGGGCAAATGTATTGGTCGGAATCTCGGTGATACGGTTGCCGCGTAAGGCCAGTCGGTTTAGGTCCCGCAGGTGAACGAACCACTCATGCCGCACGAAGCGCACGTCGTTGTTACTAACGTAGATCTCTCGCAGCTTGCTGTTGCGGTAGAAGACGTCCTTGCGCAAGTCTCGCAGCACGTTGTCCGATATGTCGAGTATCTCCAGGTACTTCAAGTTCAGGAAGAGCTGTCGGTGTAAGGGAGACATGATATGGCAATGATGTGTGTTCTGTACTGGCGAGGAGAGAGGTGAGAGTGGGAGACATGGAGATAGGAGGAGACAAGGGAGACAGGAGGAGACAAGGGAGACAGGAGGAGACAAGGGAGACAAGGGAGACAGGAGGAGACAAGGGAGACACGAGGAGACAAGGAGGAAACAAGGGAGACAGGGAGACAAGAGGAGACAAGGAAGACAGGAGGAGATCAGGGAGATACGGGAGACAAGAGGAGACAAGGAAGACATGTGGAGACAAGGGAGACATGACAGGAGGAGACATAAGGAGACGGGGGAGATAAGAGGAGACAAGGGAGACAGGGGGAGACTGGAGGAGACAGGGGAGAAAGGATGAGACAAGGGAGACAGGAGGAGACATGGGAGATAGAAGAGACAGGAGGTGACAGGGGAGCGAGGACGAGACAGCAGGATGAGACAAGGGAGACAGGATACAATGGAGACGGGGAGACAAGGGAGACAGGATGGGATAGGTGAGACAGGATGGAGACAGGGGAGATATGGGGAGGGGGACACAGAGACAGAGAGAGCATATAAATGACACAGCGTGAGTAGAGACAGAGGCAGAGCAATACCTTCGTGTGTAGGCTGCGCAGTCGGTTGTTGTTCAGCAGGACTTTGCGCAGACGCGTCGTATCGTAGAAGGTACTCTTGGCTAGACGCCTGATGTGGTTCCTCGATAGGTCGATTTCCGCAAGGTTCGTAAGACCCTGTATATGTGTTGCATTGGTGTTTAAAGGCATTCGGATAGTCATCACAACTATACACGTAATTGTAACATTTAAAAAACAGATAATTTTGTTTGCCACAAGAAGAGGAGGATAAGCGAGCATCTCGCACATATTTGCCTCGAAAATAAATATTACGCTGTTGCAATCATATATATCAGTTTGAGAGCAGAAGACATATTTTAAAACGTGACATTACCTGAACTATAATATATTATACTTTTCTTATATAAACCTAAGAACGTCCTTCATGAACGAAAAAATATAAATCAATTACAAACACTAGTTTACTTTCAAAACTCAACATGTATTGAAGAGAACGGATCTGTAAATTACTACTTCATCTGGACTTGCTGAGTGACCGACCTTCAGCGAGCTCGCGCTCACGGTATGGATCCGGTTGTTGCGCAGGCGCAGACGCTTCAGGTTCGCGAGATGCTCGAAGTCACCCGGATGCAACACTTTAATGCGGTTTCCCTCTATCGTCAGATCCTCAAGATCCCGGTGTCGACTGAAGGCGTATTTGCGGATAGTCGTCAGCTGGTAGTATGACTTTGTTTGGTAGGTGGCGTCGTTCAGTCGGTAGAAGGCGCCACCGGTTTGGACGTTCTTTGGTTTGAGCGGCGCCACGTTCGCCTCACCGTAGAATGAGACTTTAGTAACATCTGCGACAATGACAGTAATTTACAATGCAGTGGTGTTTTCAAGGGGGTGGGGCATTGGGCCAAGCCCCCACTTGGTGTGCTGTTTTCAAGGGAGGGGGCATTGGGCCAGGCCCCCATTTGGCGTGGTGTTTTCAAGAGAGAGGAGACATTGGGCCAGTCCCCATTTGGCGTGGTGTTTTCAAGGGGAAGGGGACATTGGGCCACACCCCATTTGGCTTAATTGTCTTGAATTTTTCCCGTATTTTTCCGTTGCGCCGGTACATGGTAGCATTGGTGTGTAGGCTTGCCCCCTTTGGTCTCCCCTTTGGTCTCCCCCTTTGGCCTGCCCCTTTGGCCTCTCCTTTGGCCTCTCCATTGGCCTCCTCTTTGGCCTCCCACTTTGGCCTACCCCTTTGACCTCCCCTTTGGCCTGCCCCTTTGGTCTCACCTCTTGACCCCCCTTTGGCCTGCCCCTTTGGCCTCTCCTTTGGCCTGCCTCCCCTTTGACCTCCCCTTTGGCCTCCCCTTTGGCCTCTCCTTTGGCCTCCCCTTTGACCTCCCCTTGACCTCCCCTTGGGCCTCTCCGCTCCCCTCCCCTGGCCCCCTTGACCTCCCCTTTGGCCTGCCCCTTTGGTCTCACCTCTTGACCCCCTTTGGCCTGCCCCTTGGCCTCTCCCTTTGGCCTCCCCTTTGGCCTCCCCTTTGACCTCCCCTTTGGCCTCCCTTTTGGCCTCTCCTTTGGCCTCCCCTTTGGCCTCCCCTTGGGCCTACCCCTTGACCTCCCCTTTGGCCTCCCCTTTGGCCTCCCCCTTTGGCCTCCCCCTTTGGCCTCCCCTTTGACCTCCCCCTTTGGCCTCCCCCTTTGGCCTCCCCCTTTGACCTACCCGTTTCGCCTCCCCCCTGTCTAGTAAACAGTCGGTGTGTACTGACATTCTACGATACGCACAGAAAATCTTTAAACAACCTCAGTTCTTATGCTGCAGCTATTTGCAAATAATTTCACGCCAACCTCAAATCAACATAAATAGAGTCCGGTATACATAACGAAATTCAACATTCACCAGAATACACAGTTTCGGTGACATTTGTTGGTGCACATTTTCGTCTTATCGGCCAAGCAGCATTTTCTTTGGCCAGTTCAGGGTCCAGGTGTGATAAACGTGTGTGGTCCTCACACAGAGACCCATACGTGAATAGAACCAGTTTAATCGCCAGGCGTCGCCCCATTCCTGCCTGATCCAGTGGTTTTGGCCTTATCCGTTTCCGTTTACGCAGAAATACCAAGTTCTTTAATTCGACATGTGGTAACGCTCTCAACAAGACGCCATCTCCGCTCTCAACAAGACGCTCTCTCCGCTCTCAACAAGACGCTCTCTCCGCTCTCAACAAGACGCTCTCTCCGCTCTCAACAAGACGCTCTCTCTGCTCTCAACAAGACGCTCTCTCTGCTCTCAACAAGACGCCCTCTCCGATCTCAACAAGACGCTCCCTCCGCTCTCAACAAGACGCTCTCTCCGCTCTCAACAAGACGCTCTCTCTGCTCTCAACACGACGCTCTCTCTGCTCTCAACAAGACGCCCTCTCCGCTCTCAACAAGACGCTCTCTCCGCTCTCAACAAGACGCTCTCTCCGCTCTCAACAAGATGCTCTCTCAACAAGACGCCCTCTCCGCTCTCAACAAGACACTCTCTCCGCTCTCAAAAAGACGCTCTCTCCGCTCTCAACAAGACACTCTCTCCGCTCTCAACAAGACGCTCTCTCCGCTCTCAACAAGACGCTCTCTCCGCTCTCAACAAGATGCTCTCTCAACAAGACGCCCTCTCCGCTCTCAACAAGACACTCTCTCCGCTCTCAACAAGATGCTCTCTCCGCTCCCAACAAGACGCTCTCTCCGCTCTCAACAAGACGCTCTCTCCGCTCTCAACAAGACGCCCTCTCCGCTCTCAACAAGACACTCTCTCCCTCTCAACAAGACGCTCTCTCCGCTCTCAACAAGACGCTCTCTCCGCTGTCAACAAGACGCCCTCTCCGCTCTCAACAAGACGCTCTCTCCGCTCTCAACAAGACGCTCTCTCCGCTCTCAACAAGACGCTCTCTCCGCTCTCAACAAGACGCTCTCTCCGCTCGCAGGTTCATCCACTCAGTCGAGTTGTTTCAACCAGCAATCGTACGAACTGAATATGTAATCGCGTCGTTTCAACTGGCTACGTCGTTTCATCACTCATTTAGCCGCTCCGGTAGACCATAGACCCGGTTAGCTTCTTGTATTTTGTAGCACATTGTCAGGTACACAGGACCGACTGTTCACATTTAGGATTGCATCCTCCGGGCTCGACCATCATCGAGATCACAAAGTTCCGAGACATATGCCTGAAGTAGTCGTTAATTGGGAACAACACAGACAGGCCCAACAAAGACAAGCAGCCCAGGAAGGCTTTCCACGAACCCTGTTGAGTTATGTTTACACATTCTAATGCATTGTTTAAACGCCTAGCATGCTTGCAAGGTCTGGGCCACACATTTCGTCAAACACAATTGTTTAAACAAGAACAACAAATTACCAACACAATCCCTCTGAGCGTCCGTCTGCTTCATTTTGTTAATGCATCATTTATAATCCGGTTTTCAAGTGTTTATCATATCTATGCACCAGTTGTAGACTATTTTATCGTGCGTCTTTCAGACGTGAAATTATGTGCATTTTACTGCACCACCTCTACTGCGAGGACACACACGGACCACCCGCTACACGATACGTCGCAAATGAACTGCGCCGCCACATTGATGCGAATGACTACAATGATCCGTTTCAGAGCGCATACCGCCCAAGACACAGGACCGAAACGGCTTTAGTGCGTATCCATGAAGAGCTGGCTCAAGCAACTGATGCGCGGCGTGCTGCTGGTGCTGTTAGATCTCAGTGCTGCATTTGACACACTGGATCACACCAACCTGCTGCAGTGACTCTGCGACATCGGACTGAGCCATACGGTGATCGCATGTTTTACTTCATACCTTGGGGGCCGAACGCCTAGTGTCCACCATCCCAACACAGAGATGCACGTCTACGCATTGACGAATTTGTGTGGAAGTTGAGAAAGTGGTTAGCCAACAACAAACTTCTGCTCAACAAGGATAAAACTGAGGCGATAACATTTTGGTCATCCAGTGTACGGTCACCAACTGCAAGTCGGCTCTGTCGTCAGTGTTTGCGGCGCGACTGTTCCGTTAAAGATGGCTGTTCGCGATATTGGCGTTTACCTTGACAGCCAGTTAGACATGTCGGCCCAAGTGTCGTGTGCTTGCCGTGGCGTTAACTTCCATCTGTTTCGTATCGCTAAAATATGTGGAAGCCTGACGACTTCGGCATATAAGACGCTTGTGACATCACGCCTAGAATATGGCTATGCGATGCTCTATGGCATCACTGACTGCCTGATACATCGCCTCGAAATGGTTCAGCACTGAGCGGTCAGTGTTGTCCAGCGGAGTGACCGGCAACAACGTATCATGGCAGGATTTAACTTTCTATACTCGTTGCCAGTGAAGTGGCGCACCGAGTACAAATTAGTGATTCTTGTATTCAGCGTTCTTCATTACCAGACACCCGCATACTTCACTGATCACATCGCCGGTCACTACGATCAGCAGGCCGCGCCCTTCTAACTGTACCGCCATAGAACCTTGTGCGATATGTCCGGCGATCATTCTCCCGTGCAAGACCACTTCTGTGGAATGTGTTGCCTGAGGAACTGCGACTTGTCTCCTCTATGGACGCTTTCAAGGCACGCCTCAAAACTCATTATTTTAAACTCGCTTTTAATGTCTAATATGCTGTTTTAAGGCCATCCTTTTTATATACTCATTAAACTTGTATAATCTACTTTAACGGTGATTTATTATGGTTTACAACTTTATTCTCTGATTGTCTCACTTTAATTATAAATACATAGCCTCATTTTAATAATACAAGACTTACGGCTATATTGTTTTTAAATGACGCTATACCGAAACGGTCTTTCAGGCTGCCTTTTGGTTTACTTCACTAAGTCTCGTGTATATATTGCGCTATTCGATCTCCCATGAAAAGTTTGGACCAAGTTGAACCACACGCGAACGTAGTGGGCCGGTTTAAAGCATGCCTGTACTGTTGGAGACTGTCAGAAAGCGTCGCACGCCAATGCAGTCATCAGCGCTTGCACAATCTGCAACGCTCCAAACGGAGAATCTGACATTACGACCGTGAGTGGCTGCTCGATAATAGAATGCAGATCTAGGCTGAAGACAAACGCGGAAAGAAGTCTAATTACTTAAAAATCACATGTTGAAATCGGTTCTCGATAACACGATCACGTTTACTTTCGAGGGGTTTAATGCAGACATTGGCCACACACTTCGTACAGCCCGTAGTGGTAATAGTTATTCGTACTTCGTACAGCCCGTTGTGGTAATAGTGTGGTTATTCGTTGCGCTGAGGTCGTTCAAGTTACAGGCTGTGTAGCATTTTATCAGTCCGTAGTCTACATAGATCTACACTTTCTGACGAACATTTTATTTGATTAAAATTGAGATTCCGATGTTCTGTGCTGGGCTAGCACTCATACAGCGATTGTTATTGGGTGTCAACGTTATGGAGAGCCATTTTGACAAAACATCTTCTGCCGATGATAATGTTGAAACCTGATATATTGAAGCATAATTCTAGGAACAAGAAGACGTCAACCATGATGTGATAACTATTTTATATCGATATATCATGGTATGGATTCTCAGAGCCGATCCACAACGAAATGTCCTTGGCCTACGTACATAATATTGAGTTGTTACTTCTCAAAACAACCTTTAATGTGTTGAGTAACTCTACTTGCTCTTCGCCTTAATACCTTTGAAAGGCCAACCAAATACAAAGCATTACGTCAAATGTGAAACGGAACAACCTCACGGACCAGACAGCACATAAACAAAGATAGTACGTATAACTCATACCTATGATACCTTTGTATTAAAACTGTTCTTGCGGGACATTAGATTTTATATCATTGCCTCGACCTAATTAAAATAGCATTTTATTACCTGTAGGGATGTTGTCTGGCATCGTCTGGAGACC